>PNEQ01026792.1:60379-73407 GCA_003012365.1 Medauroidea extradentata
TATATATATATATATATATATATATATATATATTTATTTATTTATTTATTTATTTATTTTTAAATTATAACCTTTGGATATACCACACTAGCACAGTCAGCTCATTTTAGAGCTTCGTTACAACAGACATATCTTCACACTAGATTAATCCATCTTCCAGGAAGATCAGATACTCTTACATTCTGTAGCATTTCTCCAACACTTGATCACTGACCTCCGGCTGTATAGACACATTTAAATCCAGATTCGGTCTTTGGAAACGATAATTTTCCATACGTCCTGCGGTTACATTTATTTATAGATTACCTGCGACGCAACGTGACAAAAACGAAATGTTTTACTAAATCTTTAAAGTCATTTACGACAAAAGCATTTCTTCGGCAGGCCTACATGGATTTTCTAGTAAGTTGTTCATGGCAGAAGTGCTCCAGATGGTGTTGGAGGATCTTTTAAGAGACGAACTGATGAAATGCTTAAGTTTGGCATTTGACTCGCCAATTTCTTAAGTCAGAAATAATATACGCCTCTCTTTCATCCCAGCTAGAGAAGTCAGGACATCTTACATGGAAAATTAAAACCAATTCCTCAGACATAACTTATTCATCAAATCACTAAATCAACTTAAGAGTTAGTGTATGTGATGCGTGAGCCGCGGTGTAGCACGTTACGAAAAATATTTGTTTTTGTATATTTACTAAAATGTTTCCAATGCGTTTATCTACAGAAGGAAGACACATTTCAAACTGTGACCTTATGATTTTAAAATGCTGTCCGCTAATTAATAACAGGATTAACAAGTTCCTCAAAAGTGCTAAAGATGACTTTTTCACGTTGCTGTAGCTAAGAAAATATCAACAGTAACTGTACAACATAATAACTTTAGAACACTACAAATAAAAAAAACCGGGTCATCGCTTTAGTTGGTTATTATTAAAACGGAGAGTCATTTCTATCCAGGATAAGTTAAAATCTAACCTTGATAATTAAATACTTGTGTCGTGCTTTGAGCAAATAAGTTCTCGAGTTAACAAGTATATTTCTGGCCCAAAAAGTTAAATTATTCCTAAAAGTGTGCAAGACAATCTTACGTGCATGTCAGTACCCAATGCACCGGAAAGTGGATATCTTGAAATCTTAGTGTGTTTGAAGCAAAAATTATTATTATTTTTATATTTTTAAAATATTGATTCCTACTATATTTTGAATGCTTTGTTATATCAAGGTTGTGTTTAATTTTTTACGAGATGTACGAACTAACATTTCAGATATTTTCTTTGGGGAAAAAGAAACCAAAAGAAGGTGGTGGTTTAGTAATGACGTTCCTTGATTTTGTTTTAATGTAATTTAACAATCAGTGCCACTGCTAATATCTTATCTCACTGAACAAACATCAAATGTCACTGTAATAACGTCCAGTGTCACTGGACTGACAAGTTTAGTTCGCCAAATTTAATAGCCATGTTTTCAATTCAAAACAAGTTCTGTCGAAGTGTTTTTATGATAAACATTATATGCATAAACTATGTCGAAAAGGACAAGTGTTTAAACTAACCTTTATATTTTCGAAAAATTAACAAGAAATTAATATTACATAAAAAAAAACTTTCAATCACCACGTTTTCAAAACGAACTAAAAATACAAAATAACTACTCCTATGAAAATACTTGTATGATTGAAAAGTAAAACGTGGTGCGAATGCAATAGATAATAATAATGAACGTACAGAGTAGTTGAAAAAAATTATTACACTACAGTCCATATCATTTGCAGTGAAATGCAATTGTTGGAGACTTACGTGAATCATTTGTGCATATGTTACCCCTTGTTGCGTGCACCTCAAGGTTTTAATTTTAATCATACACATATTTTCGTAAATTATTTTTTATATTTCAGTCAGATTTAAAAACGCGGTGCTTCAAAATGTATTTTATTTTATCTTTTTGGTCACGACATACGTTTACATTGTTAGATAACGAATGTCGTTAATTCTCCAGCTAGTACTGGAAAATATGAAATGATTTGTCTCCCCATATCGTCAATAAAATTCAGACTCTGTAAGTAACACATTCAATTATTATTTACAGAAGGTTCACAAAATAGTGCACATTTTTAGAAGATCTGCTTGACTTATAATTCCATTAAATTGGTACATTTCTACTGTATAGAAATAAGATAACTAGACTTTAATAGCTACTTAAAACTTTATTGCGTTGAAAATATTTTTGGACAGTAAAATAACCCTGCACCTAAAAGTATAAAGGAAAAAATATTATCTAATATTGAGAGCGAATAATTTTTTCTTGCGTGGAATGAGTAATTTTTTCAAACTACGCAGTATTTTGGCTATGAGCTGAGTCGTTACGTCGATAACACTAACACTTATTTCTCCCGTCACAAAAGTTTCTAGATAATTGGCACCGTTTTGGCTTCGCCCTGACATTCAAGCATGCGGCATGTATCGCAACTTGATGAGTTGCCAGCATGACTGAAAGTCTGCGTGCTGAGAACATTTGGAAAACGTGAAACAACAACAATGATTAGTCTTGTAAACTTGCGTTTTACAAAATTTTTGTTATTAATTGTAATTTACATACAAAATACATGACTCCATATTCGTACGTTACATAGAAATGATGGTAAATTTTTAGTATAACTTTGTTTCTGATATGGAGAGGCTTTTATACGAAACATCGTTTAGTTTCGAAAACAACGTCCAAACTGGTTAAGCTGTTGGGAAATTTCCTCTTTCACAATTCATCGGCTTCACTGTCAAGCCCCGAAGACAAAGTTGCGTTTTCGCCATAACTGTGAAACAAGGGTAATCGACCAGCTGTCAGCCCTGGGATTAAATTTCATCGGAAAAGTTGTCAATCGCTGACAGCAGGCTTTGCCGGGCTGCAGAGTACGCAGTAACTGTTTTTGAGTTACAAAAAAATTACCAGAAATATGACCTTCTCCTGTGGATACACGAGGGAACCTCTGGCGATAGCGCCGCTGGTTCAATTGGGATTATTGCTTACACGCCAAGAGTAATTAATCATTGTCTGTTATACTCAACACTGAAACTCTATTATAAAGCTCTGTCATAATATGGAAAATACTTTTACCTTCTGCCTTTTCTTTATAACTATTCAAAATACAACTCACAGCCCAAATAAAAAGGCTCTAAACATTAAAGTACACAAAGACGATAGTTTCAACTTAGTTTTAACTGTGTCAGATATACTCCAACAAAAGCACAGCTAGTATAGATAATTTTAATTTAGTAACACCACAGTCAAAATAACATTTAACAAATACGTCAAACCTCACACGGCATTGCCTAGCAAATCGCTTCCTTTAAACAGTTAGTTTTTACGGAAGTCTATCGAGACCTAAAGTAGACCATAAAACAAACCTTAGTATAGTAATATTGAACTAGAAAGTAATTACGCGAATAGTGGTACAAAAAACTCAAAACTTTTTAACGGAATGCTTTGAAAAAATTCTAAACTCAGAGCAGTCACACAATGTAGACGTTTAAAAAAATATTCCACTATTCGTTCGCAAAAAATTTTGCTTGATTTTCACATATTTTTATCGCACAGTTGGCGATACTTTAGGTGCAAATCCGAATAACTATGTGGTTTATTACTACCAGATAATAAGGTAGGCCTACCAGTTATGGAATATTTGTGACAAACCTACGTAGGTATCTGCCGATTTGGAAATTATGTTGCTTTACAAAAACATTTTCAAAATCACTGAAAAACTCCTGGACGTAGCCGTAAGGGGCAGTTCAACGAAAATTTTAATTGTTTTATTATTAATGATTTTTATATTTATACAAAATGTGGTTTATTTGTAGACATACGTTGCGACTATACATTATTAATAAAATGAAAATTTTTTAGCTTTCATAGTTTTTGTATAGTAGCATTTTTAAGTCTAAATTTGCATAAAATGATTTTATGCAATAAATTAAAATCAACCGACTTACCTAAGTGAAAAAGTTCACTTTGATGAACATTGTCACGGATTGCACCAAGTCATGTATAAAAACCTCATTGATTTGATTATTATTTTGAAAAGTTTTTAAAAAGTTAGTAATTTTTTGTTAAAAATTCAATATTTTTTAAATACAAAATAAAATAAATGCGGATTGTGTTATTGTCTTGGCCTAGCCCGTGACACTGTTCTTCAGGGTGAATTTTTTTTATTTAGGTAAGTCAGTTGGTTTACCTTTCTGGCAAAATTCACTCTGATGAACATTGTCACTGACTGCACTAAGACATGTATAAAAACCTCATTGATTAGATTATTATTTTGAAAAGTTTTTTGAAAAGTTAGTAATTTTTTGTTTAAAATTCAATTTTTTTAAATACAAAATAAAATCAATGAGGTTTGTATTATTGTCTTGGCGTAGCCCATGACACTATTCTTCAGGGTGAATTTGTTTTATTTAGGTAATTCAGTTGGTTTTCCTTTCTGGCACATGAAACAGTTTCATGCAAATTTTTACGAAAACATATCGTATTACAAAAAGTCCATTACAGTAAAAATTTGTTACGATGTGTGCCTACAATACAAATCATACCTCGTATTAATATAAAAGAAATTAAAACAATTGAAATGTTCAGTAAACTGCTGCTTTAAGGTGGCCGCCTAGCTGTGTGCCAAGCTTCGGCCGACACAAGTTTATTAAATAACCGTATCCCAACGTATGCTAATGACGTCCACTTACGAAAAAAAATACTTAAAAAACATTACACACGTGTGTACCATTAATCTTCAAAGCTCATTTATTCGGAGCCGAAAATCGCATGTAAAACGGGTGTTTTCGCGGTCCTATTTAGGAATGATAATGTTAGTTTTAAAACATTTTATGCAGATACAACACACCATCACTTCAAACATCACGTCGTAAAATTATAGGGTCAGGACACGAATTTTCATATAGAGAGTAGTTGTCGGCGAAAAGACTGTACACCAGTTCAGTGATCCCGCCTAGAGGCTATGGTGAGGCGTGATGCATTTACCTCTCCGCACTTCTTGCACTCGAACGCTCAAAATACGTCCAACTAGGCAGTCACCTTAATCGTACGACTGTATTGTTTGTCTGCTCATCATGGAATTGACTACTAATTAATCACGTCTTGAAAGTTAATTGCGTAAGTATATAACCACGTGTGCTCTTCTAACATGTAAAGTATTTATACGGTTTATATTACTCGCAGAGGATAGCAGAGCCGTAATATTAATGAAAGAACGTCGTTAAAATAAGGGGTGAAGCAGAAGCAACATAAAAAAAAACCTCTGATCAACAGCACGTCCACATTTCTCACATGTGAAAAATTGGGACCGACCCCACCAGGAATCAAACCCGGATCGCCGTAGTATGAGAGAAATGGTTTGACCACTACACGACCGCGGTCCATACTTAGACCAAATTAGTATACTTTTACAAAATAATTATTTTATTTATTTTCTTCTCTCTACAGACCCATTACATATTGTCCTTAACAACTGGTGTGTGAAGTATGTGATACCGAACTCTATAATAGAGCCATTGATTTTTCACCAAATTCTTTCATTGTCTTACGTGCAAAGCTGCAATCTTGCTTCACGGTTATTGGCATTGCGTCTTAATGCACAGGCGTAAGTTATTTGACTGTGCTAATCAGAATAACGATAATGCTACAGACCACGAAACAGAACAGTCAAATGAGTGACGCCTTTGCACAATGACGCAATGGCAATAAACATAAAGCACAGATGCAGCATTTCACGTAAGACAATGAAAACATTTGGTGATAAATACTTGGCTCTACTTATAGAGATCTATATCACATACTCCGCACACCAATTGTTAAGGACAATATGTAAGGGATCCGTGAAGTGAAGAAAATAAATAAAATTATTATTTTATAAAAGTATACTAATTTGTTCTGAGTACGGACCGCTGTCGTGTAGTGGTCAAACAATTTTCCTCCTACCACGGCGATCCGGGTTCGATTTCCGGTTGGTTCGATCCCAATTTTTCAGACATGAAGGACAGCACAACTGTAGAGGTACACAAAAGGTATTGATACAAGTTGGATTTTAAATTCTTCACCAAAAAGTTGTGGCTTTATCTACATCTTCGTTAATAACGAGAATATTTCTGCATAATGAAATAAACTAAAATTTCATCTATAAATAGCACATACTTTCTCGTCCTAGTACGAGATTCGAACACGAAGCCTTGTAATATAAGCGTAATGCCACACCTCCTCGGTAACCGAGTTCTTTCGAGGCATAAACTAGTCGAGCCCTAGCGTGGCTGAAAGCAGTTTGTCCACACAGTTGTACAGCCATCCATTAAACTCGATGTCTCTGATTATATCTCGAATTCATTAATTTTTCCCCACGATTTTCAGTTTCAGGCTATGCGTTCAAATTATGGCTTGTTATGTCCAATGGAATTGCTTAATTTACGCTGTGAACTTATAGGAACTCGAATTTTATGAACAACGAATGTACAGATTCTCATAATTTTTTATTTCAACGTCTCCGCATTTAGAACTAGAGACATATAAGAAAATAGTTTAGTAAAATTACCTAAACCGAGAATTGATTCCACCTAAATAGACTGAACCACAGAGGCTACAAGTACATACGTACAATGTAGTAAGCTTCGCTCTTATTACAAGTAAACTTGTGTTAATATAAAAAAAATTGTAGTTTTTGCCGTTTTAAAAAACTAACCCTCTTATGCGTCGTTTTCGGCTGCGCTAAACATTTTCACAGAAATTTGAAGTTGTATTTGCTGTGAAAACTTGTAAATCCAATTGGATGTTCTTTGTGCAATATCTTTACACCAAAAAAACCTTTCAAAACTTGTTGCCATTGTTCATGCGCTATTAGTGATGGAATAAAGTTTTTAAGAACATCTAACCATAGGTTCTAGGAATCCGGGTTGCAGCCGCGTCGTTCTCGCATTTATTCTCGACGTTACAGTAGACTTCGTAATCTCCATCTTGAGGTGAAATTAAATCAGTACCCATCTAGTGTTGCTATAATTTCGGCCTGAAGATGGAGGATGAAATGTCTTACAAAACGTTGAGGAGAAATATGACAACGACGCGGTTGGAACCTATAGATAACGGCCACGAAAGAATGCGAAACTCTAAAAATATCTAACAATATTGTGTTCTACAGTGCACCCCTCAAAAACTCAACGTCGTCTCTTCTATCAGAGACACTATTGTGTTGGTCTGGTATGAAACTATTAAGGAATTAAAACGTATATGTATTAGATATACGAAGTACGTCAAACTATGTTCTTTTTAATTGAGTTAGGGACTTTTGGTGTGGTCAAACATCTCGCCTTCCAACACGGCGATCAGTAGAGCCAGTTATTTTTGGCGAAAATAATTGTGCAACAATTAGTGTCAATACCATTCGTGAACATCTGTTTCTCTGGTTCACGGTCAGTGATTGGATGTTTAAAACTTTCGGCTTCTCGGGATCCTACCCGCAAATGACAAACGTGTAGTGTCGCGGTAACATTGTTCTGATTGTTCTGACTGACACAGTCAAAGGAGCTAGCATTTCCCCTATTTTAATCTACCAATAACCACGAACCAGAGTTGCAGAGGTGCCCGTAAGGCATTGGAAAAAGTTACTGCAAAATTCTTTTCACCGAAAATCACTGGCTCTAGCGATCAGAGTTAAGAATCCTGGTGTGGTCGGTCACAATTCTCGCATGTGCATCTCTGCTTCGTGGTCAGTGATTGGATGTTTTTGGCTCTCAGCGTCTTGTGGTCCAACCAGCAAATCATAGACGTGTGGTGACGTAGTAGCATTATTCTTATTGGTACAGTCAAATGAATGACACCTCTGCACAGAGACACACTGCCAAATAAGCATGATGCAGAGATGCAGATGTGCACATAAGGCAATGAAACATGTTGATACACTATTATTTCCATAAAAAACGATGGTTCTAGGAATATAATTAAAAATTGTATACTTCGGTAAACTTATTTCAGGCCATCCAGGAACTCGCGGAGGAGAACTGCGAAAATAGTATTTTTTTCTGTCCTTTTTACACAGTAAAATCTGATATTTAATAACATTAAAAGCCGCAGGCACGTATAATACACCAGCATCTACAATATCATGTCAGAAAATGATAGTCATTACTAAACGTTTTTCAGAAGCCAACTATTGGCGAGCAGGCAGCGCGCCAGTTCATTGATTTGCACCTGAAGAAGTGATGCGTATGCTGTTTCGTTCTATACCTCTTTGCCACTTGTAGGTTTCGGTCAGTCAAAAATACTGTCCCTAGCTAGACACCTAAAGTTTGGCTCATTGCTGAAATAACCTACAACTTTTGTAAGTTCCACAACTTGTCCGCTACTTTTGATCTCTTGCCTCAGAGTACACGCAGGATTTTTTTGTTTTCTGAGAGGCCGTAGTTTGAGATGAAGGTCCGTTAAATTTCCTTGCTAAAATCTCTCTCTTCTGACAAAGCAATATACCTACCCGCGTGGAAATACGTAAATACTCATTCAGACAGCGAATTATGCGGCGTGAAAAAAAAAAAAAAAACACTTAAAAAACATGAGAACAGAGCAAAGGTGGCCGAGGATCTTATCTGGACTGTACATTTCACCATAAATCTCATCGCTAAGGATAATTGCTCCTGCTGTATTTCCTTTTCCTCGCAAGTCCCTATTTACTCTTCAAGTTTTGGTTGGTTAATTAACCGAGCGATGTGCGCGTTGCAGTTATACGTTGGACTCGCATTCGGGAGATTCGGGAGGACTCGAGCTTGACTTCCTTTTCCGAAAATTCTGACTTTGATTTTCCTCGGTTTCTCGAAAACGCTCCAGGTGAATTCTGGGATGGCTCCTTAGTACAGGCCATGGCTGACGTATCACATTGTTCCTGTTGTGTAAAGGTGTGGGTCATGTCATCGTCTATAATGAACACGTTGTGAACGAGACGTAAAGTCCGTTTACCATACCGTAATTTCAAGTGATTTACATGCAGCCACAGAAGCAAGTCATTATGAATAAGAGAGTGTTACGAACGGAATACACATTCATAGCGAGGGAGCGAAGCTCCTGATGCTGTTTGTTAACAGTGTCAAGAGAATGCGGTACTTTGCACAGTTGCGAGGTTACTTTGCTTCGTATACTTTTGTTGTAAGTAAATATTTACAGAATCTCAAATTGTTGAAGACTTCACCATCCAAAGCATTAATAAAGAACAATACCTTAGAGTGAAGCGTATTTTGGTATATCAAATGGAATGAATTTAATCAGGTGGTGCAAAGTAACCATACTTTGAGCTATAGTCGTAGTCAGACCACTCGTCTCGCAACACGTTGATCCGAGTTCGATTCCTGATATGGTCGCTCTTCATTTTCGTGTTTGGGGAACGTGAGGGACGTTGACGTTGCATGGTGGGGTTTATCGGGCTACTCCAGGTCTTCCCCTGTCTTGAAATTCGATGTCGCACCGTTGTCACCTCATGCAATTCAGCGCCCTAAAATCCTCGCTTTCATAATCTCTTCACTCGACTCCAAAGTGTCTTTCCGATCATGCGCACCCGCCTGGTGTAGTTTTTAAAAAGGATTTGCTGAAGACATCAAATATAAATTCGTATTTTTATATTATGTGAAGGTGTTTGCAGGTTGACACAAAATGTAAATCGACCCTTTAAAACAATCTTGAAACACTAGGCTCTAGGCTTCTGGGTTATAGCAGCGTTGTTGTTGCATTTCTTCTCTGCAAATATAAACCGAAGTGCTGGTCCAGATATGTCGATGGCACTTCCATCAACTGGAGACATGGAAGAGACATACCACCAGAATTCCTGGAACACCTGGATAACATCCATCCGAACACTCAGTTCACACAATGGAAACAGAAAAGGATGGAAAACTGCCTCTCCTAGATGTTCTTGCCCAGGGGCGTCATTTGGGGCCACATGGTGGGGGGGGGGGGGTGCATAAATATATTTTTTGTATTTTTAAATTTAAGTAATGCTAACTTAGGCACATAAAACTGAAGTTTTGTTATTAAAGTTTCTAATTTGTACATGTTTAATTAATAAAAAAGACGCAACAAGGTCACTGTCGCCGGAAAACAAAATCTTGCCCACCGCCCCTTAGAAAAACCTGAAATGACGCCCCTGTTCTTGCCACATCGAACACGAGGTCTATTGGAAGTCATCTCTCACAGACATGAATATACAGGCCAGTTCACACCACCGACCATCACAGATGAGAACCGTTATTTCCACTCTAGCAGTGAACAAATACAACAACGATGCGACTACAAGCCAGAATGCTATACTATATAACCTACAGACAACTTCCACGAGAGCCGGCGAATTTTCACATCCTGAAACACTCTTTGCGAGAATTAAAGCATATAGCATACATTATATTTTAAAGTAGGCTACTTGCATTTCAATACAACTTAATATTCAAATAATCTAAGGAAGTAGGATTTGCGAATTTCTATGCAGTATTCTAAGATTGCAGACAATAACTACATCTTTAAAAAAAACATGAAATAAGCATCTTCGTATCGCAGTATCGTAAAATGTCAATACTATCTGGTGCGTAGGCACGACCCTATATGAGTTTTATGTCTGTTGACTACAGCTTACTGGCTATTCTTCCTTTTTTTTTTTTTTTTTTTTTGTTTTACTGAGGGGTTTTCTGAAATACGGCAACATTCGCCCACAATGGCGTATGTCCAAAATGGTTTTAAAAATTGTTATGTTTATAATACGAACCCGTAGCAGCAATCGTTCAAAGATCACAGATATGATCTGAGTGAAAGATGCATCCATTCATCGTCACCCTCCCTTCCCGGAACCTTTTCCACAAAACCAAAAGCATTGATTACGAGCTAACGTGGTATAATATTTAAACTATTATTTAGTATTTGGTAGGACTTAAGACCATGTTCCTCTGTTTCTACTTTTTTTGTGATATTTTTTTTTTACGTCTAAACGAAAGCAGATATCAAAAATCCGTTTGATAGTTTTGTTTGAAACGGTCGTCTCTATGTTGGCTGATATTTTTTTTCAAAGCAGTTTAAACTATGGTGTAAGCTAAGCTAATTATGTAATTAACGAAATTCTGGTTAATTAACTTTTTAGAAGAAACCTTGTAACTTCTTGTCTTGAAAAAATAGCTACCACGACATAATCTACTTGAAACAAAACTGCGAAATAGATTTTTGACACATGCTCTTGTTTAAGCTTGAAATGAGGCTCTACTGATGGAACAGCGACGGAATGTAAGGGCGGGGTAGACCGAAGTACCCCCGAGAAAACACAAAACGACAATATTCGTTACCTTTTCCACATGTGCAAAATCCGAGACCTACCCCGTCAGGAATCGAACCCAGATTGCCTTGGTGGTCTGACCACTCGGCCACCGCGGCCCTAACTGCTTGTTTACCAGGTTAAAATGGGAAATAAACTATACATAAATTATTTCACAATAAAACAGTTGAAAAAAATAAGTCTTCAAATCGTAATAATTATTCAAACAAATAGCACAGATGTACAAACAAAACTACATTTGTTAAGGGGAAGCGTTAGACAATTTTATTGTATTTTAATTTTTTGAGCCATATTATTTATTTAAATTGTATTATCATAATTTTACCTTCGACAAAGCATAGGATTTATTCTTGGTAAACTGCTTGATATAAATAATAATGGAATATTTCACTAATTTGTCATACGCGTTTTCTTTCGCCCCAAGCTAGAATTCCAGCAACTATAAGTTTGTGCCACTTACACGATTGGCCCGTGACTTATCTGACACTTCCTGGAAGTCGCTTAGCCAATAGTACAGAAGCAAGTAAATACAGGCCCATATCACATCGTCATAGAGCAGCCAGTGAGCAGATAATGTCTGGTTGATTACACACATGTTCTTGGAGGCTAGCCTAGAGGTCAGCGAACCCGCGAATTTTTCCACTCTCTAGTCATACAGAATCATTGCAAGATAATTATAGGTTAACTTTCAAGAATTCACTTGCAATGATTCTGCATGACAAAATAATGATAGATTACATGACTATTCATGTCAAGCAGTTTACTACGAATATAGCCTATGCTTTGTCGAAGAGAAAATTTTGATATAACATTTTGAATAAATGTTAAGGCTGAAAATCTGAAAATACAATAAAATTGTCTAACAGTCACCCTTAAATGTAACGTTATATGTCTAATTTACATGTACCGAAAAAAAAAATTGTCAACATTTTGTTGTAGCTTTATGGTTCTTATAACAACACTTTATCATTGGCGTAGTAAGCCAACACAAAAACGTTTAGTGTTTTAACCCTTTTAATTATTATTATTCCGAGTATACACGTTCACGCAACGGCATCCTGCAAAATAGCTGTACAAGGCCAGAATCCAGCTTCAAAACTAATGGCTAGAGACACTGGAAATTCGCGAAAATATTTGACGTAGTCTCCAATAAACTGTAGTATCTCAATCGTGACACGTGTGAACAGTTTTCTGGCAAATCACACACGTTCTGTGTTACAACTGTACAGTTCTAATTGGGTCTGTTGAAGAGGGACACAGTGCTTCATACAAACTATAGCCAATATAGGTGCGAAACTTTCAGTGTTATACATATCATGTTGGAGTTTAGCAAACAATCAACTTTTCCCGCGATTTACCAGTGTCTCTACTAATGGCGTCCGTTCATGGGTAATACCACTGTATATGATTGGTTCCTGCGTGAGACCTTGGCACAGAATAATTAGGAATACAGAAGTGAAATAGTCGGCAGGAAGGCGAACTCAGTCACACACACCAGCAAAATGGCTTCCCTGGCCAGCAACATGGTGGAAACACCTACTGCCAATCAGCGTGAGGCAGCTGCTCTGCTAGTCGGCAGCCAGGCCAATAGGAAACCTGTAGTAACATGCAGGAGCCAAACATACACGGGGCTGGAGTCTACAGCCTCGGGCAGCCAATAAGCGGCCAAGTTCGCCTATATCAAACGAGCCGC
>PNEQ01026793.1:0-73300 GCA_003012365.1 Medauroidea extradentata
ATTTCAGGAATTTCCGAAATTCGCCACCTAAGGACGTGAAAAGGGGTGAAAAGTGGTGAAAAGCGTTTTCAATTAATCGTCTATATATCTTGAACCCAGCGGGCTAATGTTGTGTTTTTTACGTCCACGAGATACCAATAAAGTATTCTAAAACGTGATTCAAGGGTTTTTCGAAATTTACTCTCTTAAGTGGTGAAAAGACCTTGAAAGTGTTTTAGATAAATCCTCGATATCTATCGAACCCGTCGAGATATAAAATTAATTTTTGCTTCAGGATGATGATTACAGAAATTATCGCAAAACGGTTTTCAGATTTTTCGAAATTCGATTTCTCAATACTGTGCAGGGGTGATATGTGTTTTTTTAGTGTATGATCGTTTTAATTCAACTGAACGGGCTAGCGATGTGATTTACACTTCAGTTGGATACTTATACAAATGTCTAAGATGTAAGTTTAAAATATTTCGAAATTCGACACCCAAAAGGGTGAAAAAACACAAAATTTGTTTTCCATCAACCCACGACCAGTAGCGATATTGAGGTGTTGTTCGCGCCAGAGTGATGCTTACGTAAATATTTAAAAACATATGTATGTATTTTTTTATTTGTAAGAAACGTAATTATTAAGAATAAAACTAAGTTGGTCAATAATCAAGGCAGATAATCCGAAAAGCAGGAACGAGCAGCGAGAAACAACCTATACAGGAGTTTCACTACAGTAACCTATCGAGACGTGGTGTTGTACAACCTCTATGAGCCCAGGACACAGATATTTTTTTTTTCAATAAATTTTATTTTCATGAATTATTTCGCCGTTACGTGACGCAGTTGTTTGTCACTCAGGTATAAATTCCGGGAGGTTCTGAACTTCGACTTCCGTTAAAAGCTGCGTGCAAACGTTCAATTCTGACACACAAATACTACAAGGCAGATCGAATTAGTACAATTAACATGTAGCCTTTAAAAGGGGTAAAATTGCAGTTCGCTTTCCTCTTAGGTACCTCTACAATATCAGCTGACATCGTCGGTATACTGCCAAAAGTGATTAAAAAGTCATAAATGCTATTTCGTTTAAAAACAGTATTAAATTGTAGATATTAACAAAAATGTGGTATGTTACTATACTGTGACACAACAGTACAAAACGACGAATAGACTTTAAACTTGGGCAATTGTTCGTGAACAACATATACATATTCCTAGCATTTTTATAATTTTATCTCATTTTGACATTGTCACTTTTGGCAGTAAACCGACGATATATAATCTCACTAATCTCAGGTTTGGGGTACCAAATACGTTTCCGCGAAACCTTAACTCTCTGAAACTTTGTATTGTCAATAAAGTTAAAGTGAATATTTTGACAATATATAATTGAGGGCACCGTCACCAATGGTTGTGCACAGGGTGAAAGGATGTTTCTCATTCGATTAACCACTTACCTTAGGTGTCTGTAACTACCCCAGAACGTCAAATTGGCAGGGCTATAAATAAGGCCCAGGCGAAGTCGCTGTTAGTGACAGGGACAAACTTAAGACTGCTTTTCTCGTGGACAGCTATAGCTACTTATCCTTCTGCAGAATTAGTTCAACTAGCCGCTTGGACATTCTAACACTTGATGACTGAAGTACCAATCTTGTGTACAGAGAGGTTTTTCAATTAAAGTAAATATTATCAGTTACGAATAATACTCGCGAGCAAAGCCGAAATTTTTCTCTTATGTTGATAACTGTTTCATAGTATTAAAAGTTTACGTTAACGTGCAAATTTAATAGTTGATTTTAAATTACTGTTGTTTAACATTTTCGTTTTCAATTAGCTAAATACAAGTTCCAGCATCAAACAACAATAGTACGAAATTTTAGAATCGAAATGGAAAGGGGAAAAGAAACTGTTTTAGTGCTCAGATTAGATTTCATATGCGAACGCAGTTTCAAATAGCACACTTAGCAACCATAGATTAGAATTAGCAACCCAAGATGTGTTTCTAATGTTACATAGCGGTCATTTATTTTATTACTAAGCAAAAATGAAAATTTAACCATAAAATGTATTTACAAAACTGCAGTCAAAATTTTCAAATATTACCATTTTGTCAACAACACAGCTTAAAACCTTAATATCCATAGGCCCAACATATTAAATTCAATTTTACACATGCGTTTTAAGGTAAGAACTGTGATTTGGGAACTCACAGGTCATAATTTTTATTCCCAGCAAAAATATTTCAAAATCTTCCTTTAAAATGTTACCATCGTGACTGTGTTTTACAAAGGGTAGTTTCATAAATTAATGTAGTATTTTACAAATTGTAAGTGTTCTTATGTTTCAGAAGCCTTTCATTGTTAGGTATCTGCTACAAAATAAGAAATAATTTATTCTACACTAGACCATTATACGTAAAATTTTATTTTTCGAAAATTTTCGAAAACGTGAGGGATAATTAATAAATTTATAAATATATTTTACTCAGATCAATTTAAATTAGCACTTAAATAATAAAAATACAAATTAGTGTCATTATATAATCACAAATTTATTTCAAACTAGATCGATTTTTTTGTACAAACGCTATTGCGAGCGAATGTGGCCGAGTTGCAGAAAAGCCCCAGAAGAAAACAAAAAGCAAAAACAAAATAGTGAGTATGATCTGTTGCCAAAAAAATAATACAGTATATACATACAATGCCGCATATGAATATAGTCGTATTCACAAAGACAACACAAATGTCAAATAACGTAGGAACGGCATAAATTAATTCTGGAACGGAATGTATTCGTTAAATCGTGAAAGACGCCACAGAAAAACAAATAAATAATAACAAAAACACCAACAAACGGTAATTGAAAAAAAGCGACAAAGACGACGTAGACAATGTTGGCAACAGAAACAAGAGACACGAATGGATGTGAGGACAGACAACACCATAAAGAAAGCACTAACGAAAAGTAGCAAGCTCTCTTCGGCTACAATAAGTAAGTGGACTTCACGTCTTGTCGACAGCGAGGTTATTAGAGACTACATCACACAGCTTGGTACAAAGACAGTAGCTGGGAGAAGAGTCGGCCATGGACTTTGTTAAGGAACCATCCCAGATATAGCCTGGAGCGATTTCGGGAAACCACGGAAAACTGAAACCATGAGTGTCGGAGTGGGGGATCGAACCCAGGTCCCCCGAATGCGAGTCCAAAGTGTTACCGTTGTGTCACCTCGACGTCAGTATATGCTACCGCCAGTCTGCAAAGTTCCTCAGTCTGTACACGTGACAGAAGACGGGGGGCAGATTCATTTGCCAAAACGTCGCATCTGTTGTCGAAGGAAGCCTATGCTACTTTAAGGGTGTTCTAGTGCTATAAAGTCATAATTTTATATTTATATGAACTTGTGTTAGTTTTGTAGATACTACTTGCGAGTGCAGATTCGTCTTACGAAAAAAATGTAGCTTTCGTAGTTTTCTCATAACGGTGCGTCAAAGTCAAAATTTGCGTGTTCTCCTGCCATACGAATGGTGAAAACCAATTGACTTACGTGCATGAAATAACTCACTGTGAAATAAAATGCTATGTGCTACGCAATAAAACCTTTGGAAAAATCCCGCGTAATAATCCCGCGAATATTTTTTTTTTTTTTGTATTTCAATAAAATGTCTGAATTTGCAACCTTTTTCTGTACTTTTGCAATTTTTTTAATGCAAAATATTACGTTGTGGTTTTTATTTTTAAATGTTGTATTGCGTAGCTCATGGGATGAATGTTCACAGTGAATCATTTTGTTTAAGTAGGTCAGTTGGTTTTCACTATTTGTGTGGCAACAGAACAAACTAAATTTTACTTTGACACCTCGTTATGAGAAAACTATGAAAGCTTTAATTGTTCTGTAAAGGGTAAAGTGTACTAAAAAGTTCTACCGTCTACAAAACTAACAACACTTAATAAAAATATAAAATTATGATTTAATCGCTCTTTAACACTCCTCAGTCTATGCTTTCTTTGTTGTGTTGTTTATAGTCATGACTGACACTCTTGTCATTCGTATTGTCAACGTTGTCCTAGTACATTTTTGTCACCATTTTTCATTTACCTTTATTTGTTGTTGAATATTGTTTCACTTATTTAATTTTTTCTTGTCGTCGTTCTTGACAAAGAATAAATTCTGTTTCAGAATTAATGTGTGTGGTTTGTGATCTTCATTTGCGCATACATTTTAGATACGACATTATTACTTTCCGGAAATGTGTGTAATTAGAGTATATTAGATAATTATTCATAACTGGTATTTTTATTTTTACTGTGAGGACTTACTGCAAAACTCAGCACAATTTACTCACAATGGCGTATCGCTAAAATATAAGGTTCAATTTTTAAATAAAAACACTTTGCATGAATCGTTGAAAGATAACAGTTATATTTTGCAGCACCGTACCTCAAACCCTGCTCCAGGAATGACCCCAACCTGGACGAGTGCGCTCTCAAGAGTGGATTGGCAGCTGTTCCGTATATACTTCCAGGTAAGTTAAGCTATGCTACTTATTGGTAAAACTACTGCAGTAAGGACGACCTTGAAGCGCGTATCAAATGCCACATCGCCTCAACGAGCCAAGCGCTGAACTAACGAGCAAGGTTCCCGCTGATCTATTTTTACTACGGGACTCTAAGAAGGGACTATATAATGTTATTAGTGGAATGTCTGCAACTAAGTTCAGTGCAAGTCGCAACCTGAGTTTCACGTACATCCGATTAGTCCATTTTGAAGTACGGCAGTCTGAAAAAGCCGTTTTTGCCTGTGTTAGAGGGCTTGAAAACAGTGTTTTTCGTGAGCGTGGTGCCTTAAAGATGAGGTTCCGAACTTGTCTTAAGTTCTTTTTTTCTTTTCGTACGCTGGTACAATGAGTACAGTGGAATATTTTCGTAAAAACAACAGGTTTACGAACACACTGCAACGCATTAGAAGTGTGGAGTACCCGATGCCCTTAATTGGATATTTCATATTTTAATATAATAAATGTTAGGTTTTTCCCTCTCGTTCAAACCCTTGAATCGTTCCACTTTAACTTTCCTATTAAGGCCATACTCACGTGTTTCTACCACCATCGCGATAGTATTTTTTTAGCCTAAACGAAAGCATATACAAGTCAATTATTTTGACAATATAGCTTAAAATTGTTTTCACCATGTTGACTGTTTAGCAATTTAAGTGTTAACATTATTTCTGTTAAATGACTTCATAGGCGCAACTAGAATGAACATTTGGGCAGGGCAAAATTTTGTGAATACAGTTACATTCAAGCTACACCTACCTGCAATCAGTATCGTAGTCAAAATTTGTGAATATTAGACGGAGAAGGATGGCTATCCTAGTAATATTATAAAGGATCACTAACCCCGTATTCAAGCAAGGGTTCTTTACTTCATACTATTTAAAAATAAAATGTGGTCACCTGTTAAATTCCAGTAGGAAAAAAGACTACGAGGAAAACCTTGCACACCAGTTAGGCGCGCTGCGAATAGAGGCGATATGCTTCTCGTCAAGCGTGGGACACTGGCTCTTATCTCTACGCTGTTCCCACGAGTCAAAGATGGAAACTCGACACCGGCGAAGACTTCTCTTAAAGAAGTAGTCTTTAACCCTAACAATCCGCCAAGTAAACTTAATTTTGCTGTGTTCTTAACGTTCTCAGTTCATAGGAAATTTATATTACTCATCTATTTGTCATTTACGCTGAAAATTTTTACCTATTGAGGAAATTTCTTGAATACAATATTTCCTATCATTTGTTGTAAATTCTTGTTTCCAGGCAGTTCAAAGGTGTGGAAAACACCATATTACTTCCTTCTTTATTGTGATAATGATTTGCTAACTATATAAATAGAGAGATTAAATTGGACTGATTTCGATTCGAAATTATAAAAATACGTGCAATAAATATTAGAAAAAACGCGAGTTTTTTCTCAAAAATTTAAAACTTTTAGCAATCAGCATTTAGAGGAAATATATTTCCAAGTTTTTGAGAAGACTCTGTTACGAAAGCAATAACACATTTCTAATGCGTTTTAATACTTGTTTATTACATGGTTTCATGAATAAAACGTGCATTTTAACTATATGGTAATACCTAGATCCTCGTTTAGACTACGATTACAGCTCTCACAACAATGACATATGAAATATAAACATGATTACATCACTGTATACTCATCCATATACCTACCATCATAGTAAAATGTATTTAGTTCACTTTGTTGTCAAAGAAATATTGCTGAAAACGTTTACATAAGCTTAAATACTATTTTGAAATTAAGTTTTAACATTCTCAGAAAAGTGCAACTTCCATTAATTTTCATAAGTGATTTGATAACATGTCTCTCAAATGCCAATAATGTATTGCATCATTCAAATAAGGTCAAAAACAGCAACAGCAGCACTTGTTAATTGGAAATTAATTTTATATCAATATTAGGTGTTACAATCTCCGCAGATATTTGTACAAATTTTACACACACTCGGTAACAAATGTACTAAATATCAACTGTGAAACTGGTTACTTGTCATGCATTATTAACTAACATAATATTTTATTTCATTAAAGTATACCTACGATGGGTTTCAGTTGAAGAACAAAATGAGCAAGACTACATAATGTATTTTGTGCACTGTACAAGAAGGTGCACACAAATAAACACACAAAATTCCCGTTACTGTTGTATTATATTCACGTACTTTACACTGTCGAAAACTCACATTCTACGAGGACTTATATAAATCATTCTGTAAAGTTACCTTGAAAAATATGTTTGTAGCTAAACAAGAATATCCAGGTAAGATAGTAAAACGTATCCGATTTTTTTTGTTACCATCAATTAAAAAAAAATCAAAGCAGAACATTTTGTAGCAGTTGTAATTTTTTTGTCTTACTGGCGGTTCTTTATCGCAACATTTCTCTTCGCGTATTTTAAAAACAACAGAAAGTATATACCTGAGCGCAATCATTAATATATTGTACACAATAATTATTTTGCCTAAATTCATGTTTGTTAAATTGCAGTAAATTTATATTCTTGCCAATTGACTTTATTTTTTTTTCAACTTAAATGAGTTTTTATTCTTTAGCAAATATATTGTGTCAAAACTTACATTTTTATACTATAAATTACTAACATATAAATTTCAGTGATTAATTTTACTGAAATAATTAATTTCCGATATAATTTCGTAGAAATTTCAGGTCTGGATGAAAATTATTCAAGCCTTTACAATGTAAATAATGGCTTAGTAGATGTATGAAATAATAAACGCTAGGCATTTAGCACGCACGGATTTGTGAACTCGCTAATGTCATTTATATGTCTACGACCTCGTTTCTAAATACGGAAATAAACAGAAATCTGCGTGTAGTGTTCAATAAAAGCTATTATTTATACAGGGTTCGTAGATAGTAGCCAACGTTAGTACAGTAATACAGCTCGTGTACCGATTTTTGATAAAATTGTTGTATATGGTTCTTAATATATCACGTATAATAGCCACAATTGAAAAAGAAAGAATGCAGCATGAACATAATTTATACAATTTAATTTGACTTACTAAGTACTGAATGCGTAGAATGCCAAGATTTACGTAAACCTGAAAAATGGTCAGTTAATTAATTATATGTGTTTAGATTGTATATGTGTGAGTGGGTGTTCAGAAAATTTTGACATTGCTGTTCATGTTTAAACATGAACACACAAGTTAACTCACCATACTAAGTACTATATGGGTACCTCGTTTAATCAATTCTGAAATATGACTCCACAGACAACATGCTTGATCAAAATGTTCACATATCCACCACTGTGAAAATATAAACACGACTTGTAACAAAATACACACAAGTCAAGTCACCTACATAGTGCATAGACGTACTATCTGTGTACTAAGATTGATAATTATTTTTCTGTTATATGGTTCACGAGATATCACGTGTGTCCGAAAAATGTTCAAATGGCTATACTACTGTATAACCATTAACACAGAATAAACAAAATACATAAATGTCATTTCAACTTTATTAAGTAGCATAATTGTACCAAGTTCGATACATTGTGAATTATAGTCCATGTCGGAAAGTGTACAAATGGCCGTCATTGAAAAAAAAATGAAAACAGCGTGAATAATATACATAACGGTCATATCGCTGTACTTATAACTATATTGACAGTACCGTAAACTAGGTATACTTTGCACCATCAAGTGTCTCTTTGCACCACCAAAAATATATTTTCTATGCTAATAGTTGAAAGGCAAGTGATTGTATTAGATGGTATTAAATCATAAAATTTTAAATACCCAGTCGTGATGTGTCTTTATTTCACCTAACGACTTAGAAATAAAATATTTTTGGCGGTGCAAAGTTGCCCATGCTGGTGCAAAGTATACCTTCTTTACGGTATTCAGTATCTTGTGTGAGACAATTATCTGCTAGTAAATAGTACGCCGGGCTATTTTTCCTGTCAAGAATGAAGCTTGATCTAGAACTATTATTAACAAATTTTTGTTGCAATTCGTGTTTGACCGTGTAGGAGACCCGAAATACAAGGTGCCTGTGATGAACCCCATGCATGTCGCTGAGCTCAGGATAGAGGACGGAAACAAAGCCAGTTCTACAGGATTGGACATCGTTATGAGAGATCTGTATGTGTACGGCTTGGACCGCATCAAGCTGGAGAAAGTACAGTGAGTATTGGCCATCCTTCAGTACATTGCGTTATTCTCATTGCAGCTTGCTTCAAGAAGCAACGATGTGTGTATGGTGATAAATGGGGATTGTGGTTGCTGCAGCGATTACGACGCTCGCAGTCGAGAGTATCCGGGTTCGATTCCCGGTGAATTTCTTAGTGTGTGAATCGTGTAGAACAATGCTGTTGGCCGACAGGTTTTCCCAGGTAGCTCCCGTTTCCTCTGCCTCACTCATTTCGCCGCCGCTCCATATCCACCTCATATAGACATTGCAGGTAAGCGCTGACCAGACTCTCTTCCCTCATAACGCTGACTGTCAGTATTGAAATACTTGTCAGTACAATGGAATCAGGTAGTTCAGTAACACCACAACTCACTTTCTGTCGCAAAGCAAGTATTATGCAAACAAAATTCGTCTTGCCCATTCGTACTTTAAATGCAAAATCTTAACGATTCAAATAAAAAAGATTCTGTAATTTAACTAAAAATCTGAGAATATGTTTCCATAGAACTCTTTCGTAGATACATTTTACGTAAAAGGAAATCAGTACCCGCCATGTTGGAATAACGCAACTTCTGTATTTAATTTGGCCTACAAACTTTCTCTTGTGTTTTAAGCTTCGACGAGGCAGAGGGAATAGTGTCTTACATTGCATACAGAAGGTATTGCTAGAATACTATTGCTATTACTACACCTCTGGCTATCCGCATAAAAAATTACTTCCGACATCTGTAAGGCTATTAGTAAAATACTATAATGGCAGTGAAGGTGTGACAATTTGTTTACGTTTAAGAAGTTAATATCTGAGCCACGTCATGCAGTAAATTTTAATAAACCTCATTCTATGGATCTTACAGCGAAAATAGAAGTATTCGAAGATAGCTGGTACTGATCCCTTTAATTGGAATACAATCTTAAGAGATCCTGAAATAGCCAATACTAACTACGTCTACAATGGTGTTTTTTTTTTCAGTCATATACTTCAAAAAGTAACTTTTGTCTTTGTAAGTAAACCTCAGGAATTATTTCTTGCAGGACACCTGTCACTAGTAGTATCATGAACACACCTGTTTGGCGTGGCAATTAACTCGTATTAAATTTGTCCCAACATTTATCCCAAGGACAATCTATGTATCTAAACTATTCACAAATCTTAAACACAGGAACATGTCAGTGTTAAGATAAGGTGCAAACTACGCAGAAAATTACATATGAACAATACCATGTTAAATGAAAAAACACTATAAATTTCTTTGCAATATTTTCCGGTTGCAAATAAATTTATTCGTCTATCTATGAGTATAAATACCACAGTCTAAGGATATTCAGATAAAACCTTATCGCTGAGTACAGCAATTAAAAAACCACAACATGTAATCATGACCAGAGCCACAGGATAAGTTTATGAAACATTAGCTTTATTTTAAAAAAGTCACCTATTCATTAGAATAAGATCCGATTGTGCTCTAGCGAACTTTATAGGTTTGCTGGAGGTATTTAATAGTCCTGCATCATTCTTTTGGAATATCTTACAACATTAAATACATTTTAAAAATGTGGAAAATTTTGTCCTTTTATGGGGATTTTAGAATATCAACGATTGCGTCTCAGTACAAAAAATGCTGATTAACTTTATTATTTAGTAAAGCGAGAGCTAGATTTTTATTAAAAATGGTGATAAATGTATTTTATTTAGTGGTTGACACATTCTGACTGCACGTAGCATTTCACCGCCAATTTGTAAAATTAGTTTTTGGTAAGCTGATTGTATTTCGAAGTGGCTTAGATATTTTAAAAACCAAATAATTAAAATTATTTGTATTACAGTCATCGTCGTTTCGATATATATTTAAATTTCTTTTTATGACTGAATCATCAAGGATTATTGCGAGTAGTTTTCACATTCTTCAGAAGGATTTGCCGGTATTAATAATATCAGTGACTTTCTGACCAGCATCTATCAGCCAACACTGACTGATATTTGGGGAACTGCATTAATAAAGGACAAATTGGGAAGTATAAAAGTGTGGACTAATGTATCACTTTACGTGTACGAATGATAAGGGCTTGAAGCCATAATTTTTGCAAAAAAAAAAGCATCTGTATTCCACTTCTTTGTTTGCTTCATGTGAATATTCAGAAAACGGGTCTCTTATTTGTACAAAAAAAACTCTCGAGTTATTACGCTAAATAAAACCGTTTCCGAGAAATTTATTTACAGTGTGTTAGTTCATTACGAACACTTTGAGAGTTAGCGCATGATTTAGTCGTTACAAAATGTATCATAGAAACTAGTGGTGTACAATGTGTTATCTATATACAGGATGTCCAGACACAAGCACATAATACACACTACGTGAACCCTGGGCAAAAATAGAGGCGAAAATATTTGTGACAAAATGTTGTACAGCGACATTTTACGTGCATAATGTTGCAACACTGCAGTGAGATAGTCCCCACTTGCGTTCCATGTCCAGGTATAATTTTAAATATGTTACGACAGGTAAACGTAGGACCAGGTTTAATCCGTTCAAGATTTTAACCTGCACCTATGACATGCACGTCAGAAAAGTAGTAATAGGATAAGTCAGATATTTGTAGGGTGCAAGAGTGAACTAAATACAGTGCTATGTTGCTGCTACGAGCACATATAATATCACCGTTCAACATTTTGCTTGTAACATTTTCGTCTCCAATTTACCCAGGATTCGCAAGGTGTGCTTACTTTGCGATAATTTCCAGACATCCTGTGTACCTCATTTAACTACTGCTGAAATAAAAGGCGGCGCAGTGATGAACCCCACTATCCCTAGAGCCAGTGATTTTTGGTGAAAATAATCCTGCAATAACTTTTTTCAATGTTTTGCATGCACACCTGCAACTCTGGTTCGTGGTTATTGGCAGAATATAATATGGGAGAGGCGTGGCTTATTTGACTGCACCAACCAGAACAATGTTACCGCGGCACCACACGTCCGTGATATGCTGGTAGGACCCTGACACGCCGAAAGTTAAAAACTTCCAATCACTGACCATGAAGCAGAGAAACATGTCTGCACATAAGGCATTGAAACAAATTGTTGCACAATTATTTTCATCAAGAATCACTGGCTCTAACTATCGCTAACCATGACCAATCATATTAGATTCTTTCCGTGGTCAGTCACCGGATCTACCCAGTACTGTAGAGACGCGTAAATTTCACGTTGTTATTTGACGATAGGCGGGAATCCATTGTCTTGCACTCACCCAAGACACTCTATGACTTGTAGACTCTGAGTCCCTAATTCTTTGTGTCCCGTATTACAGATTAGTTTACACATTACACTTGACGTTTTCGACAGTTGAAACAGTATTTTATGTTCATAACACACACTCCAAGTCATATTAACTCACAGTAACTTGGAATACATTACACTGTCAAATAACGCGAAATTAGCATATATCTTACTAAAGGAAAATTTCGCGAGTAGGCTACATTTACCAACATGTTATAATCCACTGGCCTATATATACTCAAGCCCTGTCTATGTGGACAGTTCCTGCAAGTAACACCTAATGGGCAGAAAGTAACAGCTTGAGCATATAGAATACGGTGTATTCTAACATAGGCCATAGAACTCGCCATATAAACCTTTCCCTAACTATAAGATAGTAATTTGTCTTTAATTATCACTCTATCATTTAATTTATGGAATTCTCCTGCCGAAGTTGATTGGTAGAAATCAGGGACAGCCTATCAACATTTTACCTTGTAGATACGATAGTGTTTTTGTTCGTTAGGTATAAAGCACAAAAAAAATACGTTTGATATTTGTTGCATGGTAATAATAAATTGTATAATACATTTGAGCAAAATATATTAAAATAAAAAGTACATACTGTTTTATTTTCCATTCTGCACCGTACATATATACTCACAGGATCACGAGAAGGAATATGTATTATTTATATGGGAATATTTAACTTTGCCAGCACATTTTCGCTGAATACGGACTGTAAAATTAAAAGGAAATTTTAAAATCAGAAATTATTTATCAGCGAAAGTTTTCAATGTTTAATTTGAAACGTTGCAACTTTTCAAATACTTAATACTTATATGTTACTTTCTTTTTAACTGTTAGATTATTACTACTTAGACAATTTATGTATTTTAATTTTCACTGTAGACCTACTTAGATGTCGCTGATATTGTCAGGCCTACAATTATTTACATAAAGTGAATATAAATATATCAATATTTTATTTAAATCCAGTGTAAAACAATTATTGTACTTTTTTAAGTTTTATAAAAGTTATGGTATCACTTTACAAGTTGTTCCATTTTTATAAAAAGATACACCATTACAATCAGTCAAACGCTAATGAACCTAAATTGCCAAATTTAAAGCTAATTGGGCAAAAACAAGTGACAATTAAATCATTGACATACGTATAAATCGGAGTAAAATACACAATGTTCTACACAGAATTTTAAGAATTCATGTATTATGAATATTCTAAAATTGATTTTTTTTACGGGAAGCATTATTAAATTGCAGATTGCTAATAAATGACAGTGTAGTATATTTGAGCATATTTACCATATCTAATTAGAAAATTAATTAAAAATATACTTGAACTAAAAACAGACATTTCACTTGAAATCCACACACGAATTTAACAAGTGCATGTAATTAAATGTATATTTTAACCTATTATCTTGACAATATGTTTATAAGATCCTAAATAAAAAAGTTTCATAATGTGCGTGGAAGAACATAATAATCATAGAAAACCTCTTAGTCACTTGTGATCCAGAGTATAACTGCCTATTTAAGGAAACTATTAATTTCCGTACTTAATTTTTCACTTCACGGTCATTTCAGCACTATTTAAGAAAAGCCGTATAAAATTTCAGTTCTATAATAATTTCAAATAGTATGATTCCTCTACAGTTTTTTCTTATTTATCACCTCAAACAGAAACCGGTAGCTTACTGATAAATGTTTAGATTATTTCGCATTAATATTCCTATTAAAATGCTAAGATAAAATGTGTAATGAGAGAACGTGTGTTCTACAGCTTCGACCTGAAGAAGAAGAGGATAGAGATAGTTGGGAAGACTCCTGGGTTGCAGATGACCTCCAAGTACGAGATGAATGGCAAGATCCTGGTGTTGCCCATCAAAGGACAGGGACACGGCAGCATCAACATGAGTAAGTAAACGAGGCTCGGCTACATAACCTGCAATGTTCAAAACTACTGCAAGGTCATATGTTTGTTGACTCTGAGTTGAGGCCACGTCCGATGTTTGGTTACAACGACGTTTCGGCAATGCTTATCGCTGCCATCGTTAGGGTTGCACATAGGTTCAGCTGTTCGGGTGTATGTATGTATGCCTATGTATGTATGTATGTACTTTTAGCCGTTTTAGTCTGTGGTAGAGATAACTTATTAACAGGGAAAAAAAATTTAAACTATATCTTTCGTTTCGCAAAAGTTTTCCCTTATTACCTTCTATAATAAACCTTTTCATTAAACGTGACGATACCAACAAAATTTATACGTATACTTTCCTGTGCATAGGAGCAAATAAGCCATAAAATGTTAGTTGTTTACGAACACCTAGAATTTTTAAAAAGTATATTAACTTATATACTAACATATAGTAAATTAGTGTACCTGCAACTAAAAAGTCTTGTTAAATCAATGTTGGATAGTAAAATGTATAAATATAAAATTTAGGTACAATCAGTCGTGTATTTCTAGACATACAAGTACTAAAACTTAATTATTTACGTTCTCAAGTCCTCGAAATTGACGTATTTGTACTATAAAACTTTATATGAACTAAGAACTTCAAATTAGCATTAACCTACATGGTGTACTGAGTCTAAATAAATTCTAGAAAATTGCCCTAAAAAATTAAATGTGATCAAACTGTTCAAAGGACGTAAATTTTTTAAAACTAAGCACAGTAGAATCAAAATGCATATAGCTTAAGGCGCAGAATTAGTTACTATGTGCCTAAGAGTTAGATCAAATATATTCCGATTAATGGATCACTCAAACGTCTCATGTGATAAAGACATTTTGAAAGTCTGCCACTATGGAAACATGATACAGCTAGAATCAGTAAATATTAATGTATCTTTCATATTTTTAGTTCTTAACAAATACCGATTTCGATGAATTTCTGTAAAGTTATATCTTATATGCATATACACCGTGTGACAAAAATATTTTAATAGCTGTCACGTAAACTAACCATTTGGAAATCTTACTGAGTACTGTGTTTGTTATGAGTGTAATGCAATTCTAATAAAATTGTTCCCGAGATATTTCGTGTGATAAAATATTTCCAGGATGTTAGCATTTTTACAATAGAAACACACAATGAATAAAGTACGCTGAAACAACAACGTAACTACATGTGTAGTTAGTCTGATGAAGTTCTGATAAATCGTTACTTAGAACTCTCGTGTGCTTAAATACGTTTTCAAGTGTCCAGTATCCATATAATGCAAGAACGACAGTAATCTTAATGTATAATTCAAGTCATCTAGGTTACGTTTTATATGAAACCGAGTGCCAAGTAGTTTTGAAATATTATTCTTTGATATATCATGTGATCATTTGTTCAAACTGCCGCCACATTAACAATACGAGTATAGTATGAATAAAAATAAATAAAATAAATACAATTATGTACGTAAAAGTCATGTCAACGCATAAGTGTATTATTGACTTTGATGAAATCCTGAAAAAATAATTTTCAATTGTTTGATAAAAATCTGAGTATTATTTTCTCAAAAATTCAAATACATCACTTTGTAAGGTTTGAAGAAATCCTAAAAAAAAAAAAAAAAAAAAAACCTACTTATATATCTAGAGTGATTGACAGTTAATAAGTAGGTTTTTTTTTTTTTTTTAAAAATACATGGACGCAACATCATTTAAGAAATTCGCAAACGTAAAGTGATGTATCTTAGTGCTATGTGTGTACTGAGTTTGATGAAATTTGATCCACAGGTTGTCAGGCATTTAGGGACAGCCACACACAAAGAAATCCGTTAGGTAGTTGACCTCTAAAGCAGACATTTCCTTTCGGAAAGTAGAACAACCACATCTAACTTGAAAATAAAAATTACTACTGAACTGTTTTAATGTCATTAATAATTTCGTTGTATTAAAGCTGCTTTGCAATTATTAACATTTAAATTAATAATACTTATCTGGAACACATTTGTTACCAAGTCATGTATTTCGGAAGTGTTCTTGTGTACTTCATTCTGAATGTTGTTCATAACTTCAGAAGGACTTCACCTTCGACACAGGATGCCACCTCCACAATAGTTATTTTGTTAAGCCTAACGAGTGCAGCTACCAAAAATTTGTTTAGCACTTTATAAATTGTTTTCGCCATGTTGGATATTTTTTAAAGACAATAAATCCTATGATTTTAGCTAATAATGTATCTAACGGAATTTATTAATAAATTGCACGTCAAATGAGTGTTATTGTTACGTGTTGGAAAGAGTAGGCCCAAAGCGTTCCTTTTATTTCTCTTTAAACGAAAGCAATAAAATAAAACTGTTATCATCGTTTCATAAAACTTCTGTACAGTAAGACATTTCTGAGGGCTATTAATATATATGTGCTGTACATTCTTGATGTGATGAATGTAATAAAATTAATTTAATTTACGCTGTATATATCTACGTTTATAAAGTATGTTTTTTATTGCAATTGACATTACATAATACAAATTGCGGTTTCAGATCCCTCCAAATTTTCTGAATGTTTACAAAACACAACATAATAATTTGCATGTATATAACGATTTTTTTCAATTCTTACAGCAAACAATGTACGTAGAATTAAGTGAAATAAATTACTAGTAAAACGTAACGTTAAGGGCTGGAGTATCATGCCATCCCTAAATTCACACGTGTCAGTAGTCTTAGCAATATCCGCTTGTTGCTATGCGATTTCTATGTAAAAATATACTGCAACATGTCCATGGTTCAAACTGCGTGATCAGACGTACGAAAAAAATGATCAAAAACATTGAAATTTAAGTTAAATTTACAATCTCAAAAGTCAGTGTTATTTCTATTTATCTTACTACAATGGTTCACGTTGTGTGTGGTAATATCTACGTATCCCAAATAAGATACATTGTGGTAAATTGTTACCACGTCATTGTATACATCCCGGTATACATAAAATGTTATTTAGTATCCTCAAGCAATGATCATCCATTCTTCAACTATCAGTATGGAAAAAAAAAATACTTTGTCTGTGCAAAATAACTCATTAAACTGGTGCTAAGATCACATGGTCCGATGTACATTAAATATAACCGGTGTGTTTTGCTGGATATCAATAATTGCTAGCGACACTGAAAATGTCAGGTTGTTGGAGCCATGAGGTAGAGAAGAATAATTTTCTTTCACAGCCTACGTTCAGATACATGAATTACGGATCCATAACATACAGTTTTATGCATTTGGCATATCCAGCAAAACACAATTTGATAATACACCCCCTTGCAAATATCATTCGAAGATCACTTTGAAAATACGAATGTGTATGGTCAGTGTTGTGGTTTCTATGGTAACCTGGCGAGCGTGACTTTGACGACAACAGCGTAACAGTTCCAGCTGTTTCAGTGACAGTTACTGAGGCACTCGCCAGATAGCAGCACTGCTCGAGTATTTCGTTTCAGTAACTGTGGTGACCGCCAGGTAGCAGACATGAGCTGTTCATCACTTAGAAGTCGCTGTTGCAAGGTTAACCAGATATTTCTATAAAACATTTTAAGGTTTTGAAATGATTTCGCTAAAAGAAATTATTGCGAAAAAAAGGAAATTCGTATTAAACTCAAAAGTAATATTTATTATATTGCGTTGAATGTAATATTTAAATTTTAAATTCATTTCAATATAAATGTAGTAGGTACATACAAGAACATACATACAAACTCGTGTGCATGATAATTTACGATGAGTTTCAGTCTTTCAGATATACACAGGGCTTATCCTTTACATCATTTGAAGTAAAATATATTTCACACACATGCATCACCGGTTAAATTAAAATCTACATCTTCAATGCTACGAATAGTGTACAGACGGGGCAAACTTTTCAGGAAATCGCATTAATAATATACACAATTTCCGAGACTGGTGTGATTTATTTACAACTGCTAGTACTCGAATTCATGCAATGCTGTCTAAAAAAATATAAATTTGATTTCTTCTGCAATTGTTAATATTTTATACGACACGAAATATTTTGAACTACCCCAAAAATCGTAACAATAGGACCAGCATGCAGAGTAAATTAATTTTGTGTTCCAAATGACGTAAAGAATATTTTTTAAGTGTATGTTTCATTTACAAATTAAAGACCTTCATGTTATAACACCCAAGCATGACACATTGTATAAAAAAGAAAACACTACACACAAAATATTTTATATTTTCATAATAAACAGAACTCGTGTAATATATTTACTTATCTAAATGAAATTAATTTCAACCAAACTTCGTTTACAAAACACTGTACGTAGGCCCTATAAAATCCACCATGAAATAAGTAGTGTTTATGCAGTTGACCCCATATGCTGACTGAAAATTTCATTTAAATAATATTAGTGTCAATACGATTGAACCAAACAATGTTTAAGAATCTAATAAAGCACGTCAAGCATTTAAAACTTTTAAATTGCCGTAACTAGTTCGATTACCTTCATCACCTATCGCTACTTAGGCTTAAGTGTACAAATATCTAAGCCGCAAGTCTGGATGTTGACGTCCTGTATTATATGCCCCTAAACTACCGAATTCGTCTTCTATATGCACGTACCGTAGTCGATGGTCATGTTATGGCCATTTCACTGTCGACGTTTAAGTAATTTTATCTCGATTAGTGAGTATATAGTCTCTTTTAAAGAAGTGTAGCGTATCTTAAGAGGACGTGGTACATAATTCAACGCTAAAAGCATTAATCTATAACTGTAGGTTCCTTAAAGCCAATTTGCGAAAGTTAAATAGTAGCAATCCTAGCCAATAGTTTTAGCCAACGTTTTAAACAAAATTTTTTCCAGTGTTACGAACTTCTGAGGCACAATCTCTGACGCCGGAACCTCGTGCATTTAACTGCGGCCTAAGAGTTCACGCTTAACGAATGAGTAATTCTGGATAAATACTTGCATATAAAGTTGGCAAATACCATTATCTAGGATTGTCATTGAGTACTTTATCCATATTGGCTTTGAAAAAAGCGTAAAAATCGATTGATGTTTTCAGCGTTTATTTATCTACCACGCACTCTTAAACTCGAATTTTTAGACGAATAATCGAGCGAGTTGGCTCAACGATAACACGTTGAACTCGCATTTGGAAGAACGCGGGTTCGATTCCAGGCTCCGACCGTGGTTTCCCGAAGTCGCTTCAGGCGAATGCTCGGATGGACACTTAAGAGTGCGTCGTACTTAAATAACCGCTGAAAACATAAATTGATATCAACACATTTTTCGAAGCCAATATGGTTAAAACACTCAATGACAATCCTATATAATGGTAATTGTCAGCTTTATAAGTAAATATTTATCCAGAATTACTAATCCGTTACGCGTGATCTCTTGCGCCGCAGTTAATTGCACGAGGTTCCGGCGTCAGAGATAGTGCCTCAGATGTTCGTAACACTGGCAACAATTATGTTTAAAACGTTGGATAAAACTATTGTCTAGGATTGCTATTGTTTAATTTTCGCAAATTGCCTTCGAGAAAACTACAGTTATAGATTAATAATGCTTTTAGCATTGAATGATGTACCATGCCCTCTTAACCAAGGCCGACTCCTTTCTCAGCCCCTGTCGTTGTGCTATGTTGTAAGTCATCGTCTCTAATGACTTTGCTGGCGACGAGGCGTAAATTTCACTTACCTGACCTACATAAACGAGATTAATTTTAAAAACTCCCCGATTCAGTGCCGATAACACACTTACGTCATATAATTACATTGGGCAAACAAAGAGAGAGTAAATAATAGTTAATATTACATTACGTAAGGTATTAAAGTTTATGAAATGAATCTTTATATTTTGAAGGAATATTACAATTTTGACAAAAAAGTTTGTCTACGCTTAGCAATTAATATTTTGAACTTACAAAATAGACTCATTTAAATTTTTTTTTGTGGTGGACATGTTGGCTACAAGACTGTTCACTTATGTTAATTATTTTATTGAAACGGTTGCAGTGCTGAAATATTCGTTATCGTACGTCTTGAATACTGCTAGAATATCAGACAGTAACATACAAATACAAACAGAAGTTAACTATGTAGCTTAGGTTGATGCCAGTCACAGCAGTGTTTCTTTATAGTTAATGGTAACGACAAAGAAAGGATGAACGTGGACAAGCAGTATAATTATTAAGAGTAGTTCATGTCAAAATAAATCAAAATTACCAATTCATTAGAGTCAAATGTTCTTGCGTCGAAGTATTGTACGCATAAAATATGTTTAATAAAAAGCTCATGTTCCTGAACAATAACTGTTATGTTTTTTTAACTCAAATAGGCTTGTGAAATAATGGACACACTAAGCGAAAATAAAAGGCCTATAAATTTCGAAATCTGAAAAAAATTATCTAAGAAAGATTTAATATTAGATCTAAAAAAATTGCACTTTAACTATAGGAAAGAAGGTAATAGAAAACCAAGCTAGTACGCTGTGCGATACAACAAACAATGTAGGTTTTTCTATTTCACACCAAACGTTTTTGTGCTAACACAATCGGGATGAAGTTGGTGCAAGAACGTTACATAGTTCTACTTCAAGTAGTCCTTCAGCAGAATATTATTTTACAAAAGCAAATTATACACAGCTCATAACATAAAAAAAAGAGAGAGAGACAATTCTATACCCGATTGTACATAATTTTCGAATAGCGTTAGTGTACATTTATATTGGATTTTTTTAAAAATAACAATTGCATTTTCCATCATATTGACCCCATTGCTAACGTTTGTTTAGCGAACGCAGATACCTTTTTTTTTTTTTTTAAATCTTGTAACGCGATTATTTTCGCATATGCTATTATTCGGTTATTCTCAACATGATTAAGGCCTTTCTAATGCAACAAATTACATAAAAGTATAATTTAACTCATCTTGATAAACTTAAATTGCCTGAAACAATTATTGGAACGAATAGTTGTCTTAAGCGATAACTAACTCATCACTAATCTCGCTTAGGGGAAACTTTATTCATTGTTAGTGTAACTGGCTCTTATATAAGTAGTAAAGTACCCACTGGTAAGGTAAATTCTACTACATATTGGAAAGAAAATGTGTTTTCTTATTTGAGATTTTAGCATAGGGAAACATTCTGCCGCAAGTTTCACTGCTATCGCTAAGGGACCAGATAAAATTCGAGAGTGTAGTAAAATTAAATTTAAGTATGCTTGGAAATGACAGCAGTTATGCAACTTAATTTTAAAGTAAAAGTTAACCTTTTTCACGTTTTAAATTATAAACTTTGTGTTCCTTAAAATTCTTGAAAGCTCTGTAATTGGTCAGTTTGCACCCATTACCGATACCAGCGCTCTAACGGCAGATATGTTCCCTGTGACAAGCTTTTAACACTGAGCTTTCTAACCTGTAGTAGAATTAACCTTCCTACTTGTTATTGTTACAGCTGACGTTGAAATCTCCCACTCTCTGGACTACGATCTGGTGACCAAGGAAGACGGTCTGGAGTACATGAGACCGAAGAATAGCAACCTGATTCACAAGACGAAGAAAATGAGGATATACTTGGACAACTTGTTCAACGGCGACAAGCTCCTAAGTAAGTTCCTTGCGAATTCTCTCACCGACATCACAGTTGTAGTGTGGAAATCTAGGTGCTAAAAATATTGTTTCGAGTAAAAGGGACAATCAGCGATGCAAGAATATGCACACGTATGGGACATAGAATCTTTCAACCACATTAAAACTTTTTAGAAAATTATTGGGACTTATCTCTTACAGCAAAACATAGGCACTGGTACATAGCTAATTTTGATGTTTTTAACTTAACATATATTTTGGCACTTAGATCATTTATATTTTCCTCTCTACAATCACGTCCGTGGGTTGTGAGATGATTATGAGCACCCATTTACGGAGAACATACTAATATTTACAGTTAATAACGCTCATTTGTAAGTACGACTATGTTCCTGTAAGCTACGTGTCTTTCAGGTAGTGAATGGAGTCCAAAAGTCACAGACATCGTAAATATTTAATGCGAAAAATTGTTGACTTACCGTAACAGGGCTTACGTCATGCTCTCTTCAGGGAAAGAAGCGACTGAAGATTAGATCTGTTTCAGATGTGTTTCTTGTGTTGATGCATTGCCTTAGCTTACTCCAATACTTCTGAATATAGTATCAATAGCACTTTTAATATTTCCTAAATTATAAATATAACGTATATGTAAATACTGGTTGCCTTTTAATGGTAATGTGCACTCATTTTATGATTCTGATGCATATATATCTAATTTCAGAAAGTTCCCGTATTCCCGCTACTTCCCAATGAACTATCCCTACGTGATTGATAACCGCAGTGTACAAATTACGTTTTTTCAGTGGTTAACGTCTTAGTAATTTATGTCGTAGAATTATTACTAGTTAACCTCTAATGTGAGGCATTCATGCACTGTAATAATTTTTGCTGTGAACGTAACCTACACTGTAAAAAATTTTCTCCGTAGATTTACGTAATTTCCGGTAAAAATTTCTCCAGATACCTCCGTGAATTCACGGAAACTTATTTCCGTATCCAACAAAAGTTTCCGTAAAACAGTTTCATCACACGGAACTGAGCCATACTTACATGTCTATATTGCTACAATTGCATTTCTACAGATTTGCAGATTTACCGGTGATGTTATTAAAATCTATCCGTGATATTTACAGCTCTCTAACCTATACATTTTCGATTTTTTTCCGTACAAGTGTCCGCAGACTTATGAAGATATTACGTATGATTCCGTAGTGTATATTTACTATAGACATTTCCGTATTTTACTTTTACTGATACTATTTCCGTTTATTAACGGTACATTTCCGTTAAAATTTATAACGGTGTACATGAGAGTATTTCAAGTGGTACCGAATGCTAGTGGAATTTTTAGTACGGTACTAAGGAGTACTAAACAACAGTTGCTAAAAACTCTCACAAACATTACGTGGCACTGTTAAAAATAATGTCCGTTGTTTTACGGAGAAGTGCTGGTAAAAAATTCTCCAGAAGTGTCCGCTAATTTACGGAAGGCAACTAGCTCCACTTACGGAAATTCGCATATTTATGTGACTTCTTTAGGATGCAGGCGCAATAATGCGTTCGGTTATTTATTTAGTTTCTTCTCGCAGTTTGACATATGTTTAATTAATGAAACATAATTATGTATAGCTGTGTTACAAAATAATGTTTCCGTTAATTAAACAGACGATTTCGTAAGATTGTCCGTGAATTCACGGATATTTTTAACAGTGTACAAGAAGATGAAAAGTCACACATTTCCAGGATCCGTAAATTTAACGCTTTGGTTAACGTTTATTTATCCTGTACCTAACAGATGTTTTTACAGTTCGGAATATTTAAGGAAACCTATTTACAAAACATCCCATGAGTAATCTAGGAATGTGATACGCAGCCTTTAAAGAACACAGGATATATTAAACTTTTGGCCGTTACGTATTTAATCTCATAAACAGAACTACGAATCATTTGAATCACTGTGTTTCTCGTTAGTCGAAACTATTGATTTTGGACATTTTTTCGTAGTATTTCTTAAACCAGACACTTGTAACTTTCCAGTAAGTTTCAAACAATTTAATAAATTTGCACCAGAGAAGCGGTTCACCTTTACAACAGTCAATTCGTCACAGCTGTTCTTGACAACCTTGTTTTACGTTATAGAAGTTTTTTTTTTTTGCTTAATTTATAACAAGGTCTTCTCGACAGAGTAAAATATTGTATCAAGTATCGTGAAAACTTTTAATGTTAAAATTTCCACATTCTCATTACTGAGACTTTTCCTCTAATAATGCTACCACAGTTCGCTCTCTTACATCCTGATTGGTGCAAATCGTAACATTTACTACCTGCAATTTTTTGGCTGAACTTGAAGAATCGTGGCTGATTGTTAACTGTACTATAAGCGGGGCTTTTGTTACCATAAGTGTTTAAGAAAAGCTAAACAGTAAGACGTCACTGACTGAGAGATTAATACATCAACTGAATCATTTCATTAACTTGGTTGGCGGTAGTGACCCAAGGGTGCTTCAGAAATTCCCTTTTTGCTGTCCTGTAAAAATAATAAAGACGTAACTTCACATTGTTATTTAATGTAATAGAAATCGTAAACTGCAGTTGTCAAATTCTTCAATTTTTAGGTTTCTTCGTTTAAGCAGCAAAAGAAAAAGTAGTTTTCTTTTGACGCTTGGGCTGTCGTTACAGCTGCCATCATCAAGAGTCGTAAAATGACCGTCTGATTAATGAATAATAAATCGGGTCTTACATACCTGGTCTGAGGGGTGAAGCCTCCTGATTAGCTCGACTTGTACGATCATCACATTAATAGCTTGCTCCTAATTGGCTTGGGTCATGTACTAATATTGGAGCGCCTAATGTAGCTGACATCGGGTCATTGCTCTCATCACTATACGGTCAGAAATGAGACCAGTAACCCGAAGCGAACACTGGCTCCTCAGGATTGGCTGAAAACTCCAACGAATCAAGTGTGATTGGCCGACGAGCCTAGCCAACCGAAAATGAGTATCCAAGAGATTTGGTATATAATATCTAGAGTGTCAACCATTTCATATAGTACTCACATACCCATATTCGTATAAACTAATTAGATGGTAAAAATATTATAAACTATGACAGAAACAGATGTTCACGCTGTAAAAAGTGTTTGTTAATTTAGCACACCGATATATAGGAGTGGTAATGATTTTGGTATGGTAGAATTGTTTCTCATAGCTTTCCGTTATATTTTCTAGGAAATAGTTATGTGTACAATGATGTTGCGAGATTTGTCCACATACAAAGCTTATCACGAGTCCTATTTACAAGCTGAAGCATAGTAGGTTACCCATAATTAGAGACACTGGTAAATAGCGGGAAATGTGGATTGTTTGCTAGACTCCAACATACTATGTATAACACTGAAGGTTTTGCAATTATATTGGCTATCGTTTTTATTAAACACCGTGTTCCTCTTCAACAGACCCAATTAGAACTGAACAGTTGTAGCAAAGAACGTATGTGGTTTGCCAGAAAACTGCTCGCACGTGTCACGATTGATATATTGCGGTTTATTGGAGACTATGTTAACTATTTTCACGATTTTCCAACGTCTCTACCCATAATGTATACGAGTTATTATCTTACTAAACAATTCAGGAATATTTTAACAGTGCACTATCTAGTGCAGTGTGGTTGGCAGCCTATGACTACAATAACAAGAGCATGTGTGTTGTTGCAGCCGAGAACACCAACAGATTCCTGAATGAGAACTGGGAGGCCATCAACGGCGAGTTCGGACCGCACTTCGCTCAAGCTATCGGCGAGGTCGGCAAGCTGGCTATCGCGAACTGCATGGAGCTGATAGCCTACAAGGACCTGTTCCCTGAGAGTGTTTGACTGACAGAGCTCCGCGTCTAGCCGCTGGACGCACGCTGTACCACCGGAGGCCATCGCTGCTGACGCGGGGAACATTACTATCAAAGACTTCGCTCTCACAATATAGTTGCTTCGTAAAAAAACTGAGCACTTTTGAAACACTATATTCTTTTTATATTTCAGATAGTTAATAGTTTCCTGCCACTTGTTAATGTAAGCAAAGTATCCATGGTAACAATTATTTAAGTGTATATGTTCTATCGTACTCAAATGTTAATGTATGACGTCTCAATAAATATTGTATTTTTAATTATAATTCAAAACAAGATTACTTTCAAAAGTGCTCAGTTCATCGTGAACAATTTAAAGATGTATTTTCGCTATTTAAAAATGTTAGCAACGTAACACGTTCACAAGCAAACGCGAAAATTATCATTCGTTACATAAGTTGGCCTATTTGGACGAAAATTTGAAAATTTAAATTTATATCTCGCTTTACTTTTGTCACGTCACAGAGAGAAATTCAATTTTCAGATCGGCAAGGTGTTTGCAGTTCGTTTTTAAACACAACTGCTGCTGGAGTCGCGGAATTGCTCAGACCGTGAAACATGCTAACAATTCAATCGCGAAATACACCTAGTGTTGCTGGTCTTGTTTGGGTTCGCCTGCCTCAGTAGCTAAGGCGAAGTGACGATCCTCTGTGAATCAACTGTCCATTGGTCTCAAATTTTGTATTCACAATTCTTTTATGGATGGTTTATTCACGCTTATTTAAGAATTCGTTCAAACCGTGTCAACAGTGTTTCACCTCTTGAAATTTGTAAAGTGATAAAATAAATACAAATATTTAAATATTATCAGTTTTTGTATTTTTTCAAGCAAATGAAAATACTTGTATTCACTGGAAAAAATTTTCCAGTCAGGAATTTCAAATAGCACTCCACAATTATTTAAAGTTGTTGTATATTTATAACAAAATTTATAATAATTGTCCATTAATTAAGGCTTCCATGAACGTAAAATAAAATACTTCGCACTTATATATATATATTTTTTAATTTGGTATGTTTCACAAGTAGGTCGCCAAAGATAATTTTGCCACTACAAACATTACTTTTAAAATTAAGAAAAAATTTGTTAATGTGCAACTAAATAAGTTTAATTCATAACCATTGCAGTTTATATTTCTAGACAAATCATTTTCTGTTCACCACAGTTATTATATTCTAGCCATAATTCCTGCAAAGTAATTAAGAAAACCGTTTCATAAAAGTTCGCAGATATTTTATATTAAGTTAGTAAATGATATTGGTGAACCAAAAATAGCGTCTAACATTAAGTGAAATTTAAACTTACACTACTTCACCATGTTCTGCTCATTGTGTACGGCGTATTGTTATCAGTAAGCAGCTACGCGCAGTAGTTGTATACTCGGATATCTGACGCTATTATGTACAGGAGGCCATCACATCGGTGATTGTTCGAACGAGAAACTGAAATTAATTTATTTAAAGCGCTGAATAGCAACGGTACAGAAGCTACGTTACCTTGGTGATACCATTGACCTTCAAGTGCCTTTAAATTAGCGTATACATGTACGTACTCAATGATTGCAACCAAACTTGCTACATTCGGAATATAGATGCTTCTTCCATGGTCTTATGATGTGTACAGTTACTCGCAGAGCCTTCTCTTTATTCAGAGGACTGATGTAGTCGTGACAAGTAATTTTCTTTTTTGTCACATATTTCTGGATTCTTTTAGCATTCTTGCGAATTTTTTCGCGACACATGTAGCGTATATTTTTGCAATCAATCGTACGAACTAAGACATAGGCACACTAGTGCATTCGTCTTTTAATTCACCTTGAAACTGTTTGTTTTGAGGCAAGTAGCATTGATGATTTAAATAATGATCTGATATATCGAATTAACTCGGGAAGTTTGTATGGTTGAACATATTTCGATGAAAGTTGAGCATTTGTATTTCGTAAATGAAACTCTTAGTGCTAATGTAGGCCAACAGCAAGCCATCACAATACGCTGCCTTCACTATTTCAAAGTGGAAATTATAGAAAATTATAAACAAACAGTTTTAACAAAGCTAGCACAGCAAGACCAGGATATATGGCTTATTAATCAAATCTATTCCATGTTTCTGTTCCGCAAACGAGTTTTTTCTGAGTTAGTCATTCTGTATTTGAAGGCAGGTTTAGAAAAAAAATTTGGTCGCTCCTCATTACGCACAATTATCATTCTTTATTTTTCTGCAGGTATTTTCCAATAGCTTTTCATAGACAATGTCGTTGGCTTGTTTGTAACCATTCTTCACAAAGTCAATTACTTCTGCTGCTAGCCATATTCAGCTGGATGCACTACGCCCAAACTCCAGCACGCGATGAATTTATTCAATATTCAGACCATGGATGATTGCCTTATTTGAGTATATCGTAATGAACGATATCATTCTCCTCACGTGCCAGTGAAATCATTTTTTAATTATGTAAAAATTCTGGAGGATATTCGCTGTTGGTACATATTTCAGAACTTTAAGGAGGGTATATTACATCACATTCAATTAAGTGGGTCACATAATCTTTCACAAGCACACTAGTATTCTATAAATTACTTACTAGTTGAATAGTGCCAACTTCATAAGAATATCACTCTAGAACGATTTAAAATTTAATGTCTCCGTAGTTTCCAACTTCATCTTTCAGCTGAACTGCTGTGTTCAGAAGTCAGAAATTCAAATACATAACTAGCAGTGTTATTCTTCCCTGCGTCTTAATGCTTCGAAGTTAAACATAATGAAGTTCAGACCTCGACAAAGCCGTAACTTATCTACTGCGCACGAACTAGTACAGATTTTTTGGGTCTAGCCGATGTTGAAGGTGTCCACGAGCAGGATGTACGAGGAAAGTCCAGCAGTTGGACATATCGCTTCTTCTGAGCTGGTCGCGCTAATTTCTACTTTCAGATCTTCAAGTTCATAGACAGACTGTCACGACGAGCGATCTGGTCACTGTAGCACTTGCACTTCAATACATTACATTCTATGCAGTGTTCACAATCTGCTTCAAGTCAGCAAGTATTGCTTAATTAATAAGTTCACTGACCTAACAACTCTCTACAAATACGCACACCTTAAAAAGGACCCAACAGCAGGCATAGAACGGAGGGTATACAAAGAAAGTGTAAAAACCACATATCGGAAAGTACACGAAAAGCCACCTCACTATTAAAGCAGCAAGCCTTCTCACATATATGGATTACCTAAGGTCAACAAAGCAGAAATGCCCTAATGGCATATCGTTAGTACATGTATCTTCCGTGCTACAATCTAAGTATCTCCGAAACATTGTCGAACCTCCAGCCGGCCAGACACCTACATTCACTAAAGGCTCTAGCCATTTTATTTCTGTATCCAGAATCCTAGAGATATGACCATCCGACATTTTTGTGAGTTTAGAAGTCCAGAGTTTATTCAGAAGTGTTCCAGTAGCAGAAAGGCTTGCCATAGCTCATGACACACTGTGTCGCCACAACACACTTTTGGTCTAAAGAGGATTTTTATAAACGAACTGATGGCATGGATACGGATAACTCACTCTCACCATTCCTCCTCCGTAAAATTACGGAAAATTCGTTTTCCGTAAAAAAATTAAATTTCTTTAAGTTAATGGCACTCCATTTTCCAGAAATACGACTTGTATTTATTTCCTATGTTTACTCGAGATTTTGACGCACTATTCAGTAACCCAAAAAAATTTTTCGAGTTTGTTGGAATTCGAACCACCGAACATTATGATGGCCAGGCAGAAGCTCTAACCATTTTTTTACGTTAGGTTCCTTTGCGAGGTCTCAACATCGCCAACGAGCCAAACATCTCCCTTTACAACTCTATTAATAGACAATTCCCCAGTTGTGACAGTTTTGTTGACATTTATAATTGAAATGACTCAAACGGACAAACACAAATTTTTACACCTAGCCAGACCCGGGAATCGAACCCAGAACCCCTCGTATCAAAGTCGGTTGCTCAACCAACTGAGCTACTGGGGTCGGCTAACCATTGCACCACAGTTACAAGTTACAAATAAGCGAATTCCATGCAGTGGTAAGATATCAACTTTATAAGAGACAACTTTTGTATTTGACATCCTGATTTTACAGAACTTCATTAGTATCATTATGAGAAAAATATTTTATTCTATAGAAGTAAATAACTTTAAAGGTGCAAACCAGCTAACGCGAAATGCAGAGAACAGGTGCGATTTTTTTTTCAGCTGTGATGAAGCGAGCAGAATAGAAGATGTGTGTGGCCTCCTCGGAACACTTCAGTCACTTACTGAGCTGTTCGGCCCTTTGTCCAAGCGTGATACGAGTCCTTGGCTGTATTGCTCGTCTCTCCGAATCTCTTCTCTTCGCGGCAAAATATGGACAACCAGGAAACTGCACTTAGCTTCTGTTATCTTAGATTGTCTTGTCTTTATTTTCGTTTCGCACCAGTGTGGATGCACATCAACTCTAGGTGTTAAAGTTATCATGAGTATAGGCAGTTCGGAATAAAGTGAACACTCGAAGAAGCCATGCTAAAGAACTATTTCCAGCAAATACGTATCTTTCCACGTGTAGCAGCTAACGACGGGAAAAGTCTAACCTCCTGGGAAACGTAACTTTATGTTTGTGCGTGTAAGATAAATTGTTCAGTTGATAGGCACCTATATAGTTTGATAAAAAAGAAGTTTATTAATTATATAAAATACAACTATATCGCTGTCGGTTGGTTTTGTTTCAGTATTGTATTTAAATACGAATAAACACGGAACTATGTTGTCTTATTTCGTTGCCAACCATACAAGCAGTAAAGTGATTATCGGTATTGTTGAATTATATGTAGCAACAGCTAGTGATATTTTTCAAAGGTTTAATAATTAGTGTTCACTTTATTCCGAACGGCCTATACTAGCATTTTTTTTTAAAGAAACACAGTAAAATATGCTTTAAAACTAAAGAAACATATTTCCGTGAATTTATGGAATGTTACGGTCAAACATCCGTAAACTGGCAATCGGACAAATTTCCGTAAACAAAAAATTACGGAATCCACTTCCGTAAAATTACAGTACTTTTCTATAAATATTTCCGTTAATTTACGGAAATTTTTAACTGTGTGGAAATCCTAGTCTCCAGAAAAAAACCACAGGCGCAGCAGTAAAGTGTACAGGATACAGACTCATATCGATGAAATCTTGCATTTTTTATCCATACATATAATAAGTACAAAGTCGGGAATTGTTCCTAGCCAACCAAATAGTTACAATCTTCTCAGACAGGAAAACATTAATTCAGGAACAGTGCCACCTAAGAAAATACTTTAAGGCCAACAAGTATCCCAAATACGCCATAGGGAAGCAGTTAAAAGAACCAAACTCACTAAAATTTGAAGTCGCTGCAGACAAACCACCTTCTATAACTCTGATTATGCCTTATGTCCGTGGACTCTCTAAAAATGAAGAAGGCTGTGTAACAAATACAACCAGCGAACATCATTCGGTTTCAGCACTACATTACAAAAAAAAAAAAATGAGAATATAGCTCTTTACACGTGGATGTAACTGGTAGAACTCTCCACTCGCATCAAAGAACACAAAAAATGATGAAATCCAGAAATCTGGCAATGCTGAACACGCACGGGAAAATACAAAATTCTCTTGGACTCGGCTAACACAATAAGTCTTATAATCGCAGAATTAAACGAAAAATAAAAATATCAACTTAAATTGCCTGGAACAAAAACATCACAACTCACCAGGGCATTGAACGGAAAAATATATTGTTGTCCTGAGTAAAAAAAAGGTCACACAATTTAAAAAATTTATTAATTAACATATTTGTGTTTAATTGTCTCGGTACGGTAGAAAACCAACCAACAATACTACAAGGTGCTCAGCTAATCAGGACAGTACTTGCCTTTTATTAAAACTGAAAACCCAGTAAATCACACATGCTTTACCACCATTGGCCGAGCAGTTTAGAGACCAACCAGGCTATAAAAGTTCAAATTTTCTAGCTCGAACTTAGTTGGCATCTTGGTGTTCCGACAAGCTGTGTCTCAGCCTGAAGACGGGAATAAACTGCATTTCCCGAAACGTTGCATTTTTTCGTTGAATGGAACTTGTGTCGTGTTGTCTACTGTCCACTGCTGTTTTTATTTGTCATGTTTTGTCTTTTTTTCATTTTGAGAATCTAGTTTTCTTTATGCATGTCTGTCTTTTGTGCCTGGGTGTTGTCGAAATCATATTAATTTACGTCTTTAGAATTATTGCTGTAGGATATAAAAAACTGACTGAAGTCGTCTGGGATTTGATTTTTTTCCTTTTTTTTTTTTTTTTTTTTTTTTTTTTTTTTTTTTTTTTTTTTTTTTTTTTTTTATTTTGTCATTCAACCCAAGATTAGTCAACAAACCATGAGCAACGGCGTATGCCCACAAACCAATACAATCTTATTGTAAACTTTCACTGCAACAGACATTTAATATTGACATACCTTTGTGAACATATCCGTTTTTAGTTTCCTGTTACATCAATACACATGAACAAAGCAATTCTACGTATGTTTTTGCTAATGCCTAATTTTTTATTAATTCAGTACTCTTATCAAGAGTGTTTCCGTGTATGTAAAGGTATTCTGAATTATTTTACTGTGCACAGATTCTATTTCACTGTCGATTTGATGTAAGCAAGAAAATGAAAAGAAAATTTCGTTAATTCCCCTCCTAAGATACTAAACACAATGGTACAGTAATATTTGTAAATTTTTTTTAAGAATTAATATTGTAACAAAATAAATCGGTGCCCTTACCTCTTGTTTCTTTACGTGTCTAAAACTATTTTTAACTGAATTAAAATTTGTAGCAATACTGTCTGGCTACTTTATGACATGGCTATAGAAGTTATTTTCTACCCACCTGAAGTTATCTTCCGAAGTTAAGACTCTTTTAGGAGTACGCTAAAATAATGACATGTGAAGACACAGCAAATGTAAAACTATTGTTAAGTTCTCGTGAGACTCAGCGAGAAGGTATGAGCTGGTTTGAAAGTTTGAATACCGCTTATATTTTTGAACTGTAACATGGACTCGACTTCTTTTACCGTGTGCTCTAAGCTTCTCGTTTAACCACGATAGAAATTATTCATTTCCGGCATTAGTACAGCAAAATTTAAAGTTCAATGGACGATTGGATGTGTGTGAAAGAGAGAGAGAGAGAGAGAGAGTGTGTGTGTGTGTGCAGAGCGGAAGAATTCGTGATAACATGAGTAGAGGCATAGCGGCAGACATCATAACTGTAGCAGTACTGATACTCGTAACCGACAATATAAGTTACTTTAATTTGTCTACGATTGATAGAATACTGTATGTTTCTAGTGCCGCAACGTTTTTAACATAATGTTTCTCCAGCAAGTGAAGGTCTGCTTACGTGCTTACAAGTCTTCGAATTGCCACCGAAAATTATAATGCTACAAAAGTTCACTTCGTAAATGCCACATCGGTACGAAATCGTTAGTTACTTTCTCACAACGTTTGGATATTTTCATAACTCTGTACACAGAAATAACGTTCTAAACATGATACTTATCTTTTATATCATTATTCGCCGCTTAGTATCTAAGAGCATAAAATTTACTTTCCTCTCCGTTATAAATACTCATGTGTTTTTAAATCAGTAAAAGATATAACTAACTCTGATATTACGTAATTAACTTGTATAATCTTAGGTTTTTGATCCAAGGACTACGTCGTTATTGACATTATATTTCTACTTTGTTCATACTGATAAACACTTATTTCAGTCGTGCATGGGCGGTACACAATATTAGCGTTAAAATGTTACGAAAATTCGGTTGGCATTTACGCTGCAGGCCTAAGGATGTTGTAATGGTTGTCTGTGACCTGACTCTAATTATGATTCCCACTTCAGCTTAATTTCAGACGTTTCTCAGTCAGAAAGGGCGCCGCGGTGGCCGAATGGACAGACAGACCATTCGCCTTCCACCAAGGCGATACGGGTTCGATTCCCGGCGGGGTCAGTCCTCGAATTTCCGGTGTGGGAATCATGCCGTTGGTCGGCTGGTTTTCTCGGAGATCTCCAGTTCACCCTGCCCCTTCATTCATGTCATCCTTCACCATTGCTGAAGACCTCGATGTTAAGCGCTGATCAAAATTTCTCACTCTCACTCAGTCGGTAATAATAGCAAACACATATTTAATAAACTTAAAGAAAATTACTTGCTCTAATACTTCAATTTAATGCTGTACATACTCATTGAAACGTTTTGTAATATACCTTCCTTCGGAACTGTTATTACAGCATTGCATTAGCGATACAGAATCAGGAATTCACATATAAGATACACAAATATTAAAAAATAATGCGAGGCTTGTGTTTACATTACATGCCTCGTTTCTTTGTTTCAGATGCCTGTGTCGTTAAATATACCTTTCTGCATAAATTCTTAAGCAATTAAGAAAAACAATATATTTTTAACCAACTAACTTTAATATAATAGTTAATTTATAAGTTTTTAATATTCAAAATAAGGACTGTTTCACTTCTAATCACACTTCTGTAATAAATGTTTTAATTGTTTTTAATTTGTCGGGTAAAAAGGAAAATTTTGTGCGAATTGTAGGATATTTTGGGGGATTTTTGACCTTCTGGTAACCACTAGGTCGGTTTAAAGGTCAAGGTCGTCTAATATGGCTGCCGGGGCCATGACGTCACAACATGGTGTGGGTCGACTCATGGCACCTCACTCCGACTCCTGTCCCAACTCCAGCTAAAACATACATGTGAACACCACAGTACCAACACATTCAACCTGACTTACTCATAGAGCCATGTTACCAATAAAATTCCCTCCCGCATTCAACCTCCAAAACTTATATCACTGTAAAGTTTCTGTAAGTAAGAAACTTGCTGTTTGAAACATACTGATGAATATATTAAGAAAAATATTTATAGCTGTACGCAAATAATACTGCAGCATATTTCTTGCACATATTCGATGGAGAAACACCATGGAAAAATATTTTACTGTTCTGAAAATATAAATCTTGACCTTGTGCCGTCTTATGGGTTAAAAATACTTTTACTTTAAAGATGTGTGTAATTCTAGCCGTTCTCAATCAGTAGCACCAGCAAATATGGTGGTATCGGTCATAAGATAAAAACTAACTTTAAGCTCTTTTCGACCCAAAAACGTTAGTCCATGAGTCGTTACACTTTTACTTTCTTATTACCTCTTTTTTAACATTCATGAAAATAATCGTTGCAGTTTTCACGTAATTAATAAAACTTTAAATGTTTATCTTTAATTCTTACGATAAAACCACAAATGAAACTTACGGTATGTTCTACTACACGTTCTGAAAATTATGTAATCCTCTTATAACAATTATTCTTGGAAAAGATATTTCGAACATATAAATTTAAATATGAACTTTTTTGTACTTCGTCACTTAGTTAGTTTTCGTTTGAAGTGTTGTATATTTGGTAGGTTTAGCAGAGAGTCTGGGGACTATGATAACATTGTCATGAAATAAACATTAAAAATGTTTTGATACCTTTTGTCATAGTGTTGGATGGTGGTAGGTAAATCTGAAGACTCGTCGGCGTCACACACATATTTAACATACATGATCTTTAAAAACAGTAAGCCAAATATCTCAAAGAACAGGAATCGCTTAATGTAAGAGAAAGAAGCAGACTATTATAACTTTAACATACCCAACCCACTAGGAACCACCATTATGATAGTGCAAACTTGTTCTACCGATATCTTCACAGTGGTGATAAAACTATCATTGTCTTCATTATAGTGAACAAATGCTACCGTTCTTGCGTCTCGGAGGTGACCGTATGGTGGATGATTCTGATTTTTGCATATGCCAAAGTTACACTTCTAAACACACAAAAGACAACTTGCAACATCATGCATTATGTAATGTGTGAACACGATAAAAAACAAACTAAGTGTACGAGGTGCTATACATGTATTTGAATAAGTACTTGCCAGTATTATACATTCTGTTGTTCAAACATTTTTGTGTTCTGCGACAAGCAAACATGCGATGATCCTACTAGATTAGTACCAATAACGTTTGTAGACTGCGGAGTTTTTAAATGTATACTGGAAAATGGTGACCATAGAATCAAACAAATGTATATCTTATAACAGTTTTACGACTAATATCAATAATGAAAAGTTATTTATAATACTTAATATTTCTCATCCGTTTATCCCTCCAAAATATTTTTATATATCTGAACTGCTAGTACAAGAGGAAGAAACCTATTAATAAACTATCTAAATATCTGTTGCATTAACAAAAACGGACATTTCACTGAACTATACTATTTCCTCTTTTCTCAGAAACAGACATACTCCACTCAATAAGAAGCTCTCTTTGTTATCACTGTCCAATAAAAATAGTTCCTTCAATAAATAATTTTAATCACGCTTCGTAAACAAACTGCATCAAAACAATTGTTATCACCGTAGCCATCTATGAAATATCAAGTTGCCTGTAGTCAAGTTACATATCCAATAACTACTTTCCCAGAATTCCATACAAGGAAAGAAATTAAGATTTATACGTAATATAAGGCACCTAAAACGTTATTAGTTAAGGCCATGATTTTTTATTTATTTCAAACAGTTTCCAAAAACTTGAATATTTTGTAACCAAATGCTTTGAAAAAATTAGGGACTGTGTACTGTCATACAATACACAATTTTGCCAGAGCGTTTTTTTAATAATTTACCGTTTGTTAACAATAAAATTATTTTGTTTAATTTTGGTTTATTTTGACAACAAAATATGTGCTATTTCAGGGACAAAAATCTGAAAATCATTTTGGTGTATTGCAAAAGAAAAATTCAGATACAAACTACGATGCATAAGTGTTAAAACTGCCAGAATGAGTTATTGATATATGTATTAATTTTAATTTGAAAAATATTTACGAAACCACTGTAGAACTGAAGAACAAGGCCTTAAATTAATTTATCACGCGGTATCTGTGTGTTATTTTGTCTACGAGAAGTAAATTTTTACTTTTGCTTGTAATATAATTAGTGGAACGCCATAAGTGCATAATCAGTGGAACCTTGAAAGTTTAATTACGTACAGCTTATCTATACCCGGCATAAAGAATTTTGAACTCAACGTTACTTAGCACAATCTAAAGTAAGAATAAAATATCTTTGCTAGTATACAAGACAAGTCGGTAGATAGCAGTTAATAAAGACGACAGTAGGCCCTAAATAAGAAATTATAATGCTGGAGTGCAGCGTAATTTAACTATTCTACTGACTGTAAAGTTTTTGCATTCGTAAACGGGTACGAAATAACTCCACACAACTCTGCAAATTACCAAAGAATATTTTTTGCTCGATTGTTATTACTTCTGAAAAACACGGGGAAATTGTTGTATTTTCTTAAAACTTAAAAAAAGAAAGAAATATACCCGAGAATCACAAGTTTACGTGGCGATATATCTACTTCATATGTACTTCCTGAAAGAGCCCAAACATCTTCATTCATTTGGAGATGCCTAACATAACTAACATTTCTCTACTAGGCTTAACTAGAGCCAATAATAACTCTGCAACGCACAACATAGGCCGATAATTGGCAACCTATTTAGCAAAAGTGGCAACAGGCAAAGAATATATAACGGCAGTGTCATTAAATATATGTCCTACGTTGTAGTATGTGTCACTGATCTCAAATGTTCGTGTATTTCTACGACTAGTTTTGGTTTCTCAGTAATAAATTGATTTTGTAAAAGACGATAAAAAATGCCAATGTAAATAATTGTGTATACTAGTCCATGGTGTTAAGACACATTTCGTTATATAACTGAACAACTGTGTACAAGTGAAGTATCTGCAATATGTTTCAAATAATCGTTAATTCGATTACCTAAAGCTTTCCAGAATAATACACCTATGACGTTTGAGTAAACTAGAATTTTCAAAGTCCTCTTGAATTTTTTTCCGTTTACTGCCAAGACGGTAAACATTCGAAACATTTTGTTGGCCAAACATCTGTACTTTATTGCTAGATACTGATGACAGCCTTCCCAATAATTCCTAAGATAATGCATACAATACAAGCTAAACATTTTTCTTTGACGAAATAACTTTAAATCTCAATTTAATACAGAAGATATGCGATTTCACTTTGTTAATTTTATGCTCGCATTCTTGTAACTACTACAGCTAGTGCAGAATGTCTCCTGTTATACCTCAAACGTCCAGCCCATAGTTACATGTCGTAGGATTGACTGATGTAATATGCAGTCTACAGCTCTCTGAAGAAAACTGAGATGTTCGAAACATGTTAAGAGGAGTCTTCGCCGGTGCCGAGAGTCCACCTTCGACGCGTGGGAAGCGTAGAGATAAGAGCCAGTGTCCCACGCTTGACGAGAAGCATATCGCCTCTATTCGCAGCGCGCCAAACTGGCGTGCAAGGTTTCCCTTGCAGTATTTTTCCCACGGGACTTTAAGTGGTGACCATACATTATGTTTGAATAGTGTGAAGCAAAGCATGCCTCTCGCTTTGCACTTAACGAATTCAGATAATATTTTCGGAGTTACGTCAGTTAAAAAACCGTTTTTAGCCATTTTGAGAGGCCCGAAAATCATTTTTCTAGCAAGCGTGCTGAATTTTTGAAAACATAGAAGCATAGTTTCAAGTGTGTGTTATTTTCGTAGATAAACATTATATGAATATGTTATGCGGTTTTGCGTGAAAAATAATACGCGTGACACGCTGCAACGCCGTCCCAGCGCCAGTCGAATATTCCTCATAAGAGTACACATTCCTTATAGGGTAAGAAATCAAGTTTTAACAAACCTACCAAGTATAGTCGTAAGTATCGCCAGAGTACAACTCTCTCTCTTTCTCTCTAAATGTTGGTGATCTTCATAACACTTAACTGATAGTAACCTCCTGCCAATACAACCAGTCAAGCTGGGTTTGGACGAGTAAGTACAACATAGCAACTGCTGAACTAGCACAGTCACGAAAAATCACTCTCACTATCATCATCCAGTTAGTGTTTACGCAAAATGGTATTAGGATATTATTCTATTTTTTTTATTTCAGCAGTAGGACAATCTGAAACATAGAGAAACTATCAACTTACTAATGACCAATATTACTGTTTTATGTAAAACTTTTATATTTCCGCACGTGTTTCCAAGACAAATATGCATACTCTTTACACAACTAAGATATGTTAATACATAAGATGTGAATATGTGTGAAAGACGAGAAAACATTCCATGGATTTCTCATTTCACTACTCTTATTTAAAAGTTCTTTTCGTATTTATAATTCAAAAACTAAGTATTTTCCAGTGTGCTTTACCATACTTTTACCAACTCTCTTTATTAATTGGTTTACTTGGTTGTGTGATCGGAACAAAATTTTTCATCGATTTTAAACTAACTTACCAATGAGCTAGAGACTTGTAACTTTAAACATAGATCAGAAATGGATTGCGCTGCAATTTAAGAAAGGCAAAATGTGAATAAATTATTGAAATAAAACGGTTTCGTATACTAAGTTAAACTAACTTCTTAGTAAGGTTATGACTTTGAACTGTATAGGCATGGTACAAAACTGGATGACAATGCAGTATGAGAGGAAAAATACCGCAAAAAAATTTCACCACGTTTTTATTAGTTTCACGCCACAAGGATTTTTTTCATGCTTGACTAGTTAATGTCTATTCTCTAATGATGGATATAGAAGTGTCCTCCGGGCATGTCTCTTAGGAAATGAACGCAGATAAATGGTCGGTACCACGCGACAATCTGTGTCTCGGGTCTCCTCCACGCTGCACTTCTAGTCACGCAGAAGAACGCAACCACTGTATTCCAGGAAGTTGTTGCCCCATGCAGGTGTCGACCGCGAAGAATGCACTACTTTGATCAAGGGAGCACTTATATACGGCCTGTAGAGACCTGCGACGATACACTGCGTGTTGATGACGGCGACCATGATGACTAGAGGGTTGGTGCTCCTGGTTGGGATGTTGGCAGCAGCACAGGCGGCCCTCGAGCTGCGTGAGTACGGCCCTCCTTCACTGATGTCTTCGCTAACATCTGTCTTAAGGCCTTGCTCTTTAGTTTAGCAGTGGTTTCGAAAATATTTTTAACGCTAATGAATGCATATATCAAAAATTCATTCTGGCATTTTAAACACTTATATATCATCTTTTGTATCTGAATTTTTCTGTTGCAATACACTATACCGATATTTAGATTTTTGCCCCTGAAGTAGCACATAGTTTGCTGTCAAAATAAGCCGAAATGAAGCAAAATAATTTTTTTGTTAGCAAACGGTAATTTATTTATAAAAAACGCTCTGGCAAAATTGTGTATCGTATGACTGTACACAGTCTTAAATTTTTTCAAAGCATTTGGTTAAAAAATATTCAAGTTATTTGGAATTGTTTCAAATAAATGAATGGTCACGGCCTTAAGAGGGAAAAATCACAGTCATCTTAATTTTTTGTACGTCGTACCATAACTGCTATTTCGGGTAAATTTATGGAACTGCAGGACAATATCCATATTAATAGAATTTATCATTCATTTGCCTTTACTGCTGTTACACATCTGCAGCTGCAAAATTCTTGTTACTTTCTTAATTGCAATAAGATTTGAAACAATATTAAGGGCTAGCAATGGTTTATAATGTTTGCAATGCATTGAATATGTATTTTCCGATCGGCAACTAAAACAAAAAAAGATATTTTATCACACCAAAAAATAGTTCTAAATATTGGTGTAAAGTCCCTTCCTAAATTTTATTTTGCAAGTGTTTCACACTACAAATCTATAATTCTTCAGCCGCTAAATAAGTTACTTTTGGGCATTGCTGTATGTATTAGAATCTTTACCTTAATTGTTAAGTAGTAAATACCACTGACAAAGTGTATAATACAATATGTATATATATACACATACAGGTTGTCCCGTAAGTCCGGTCTCATAGGGCAAATAGAAATTGGTGAAATATGGAATGTTTAAATAGTGTTGTAGTGTAATGAAATGTTATTGTGAATGGCAACATTATTACTACATGCCGCTCCATACCGCCGACCATCTTACATCGTATATATATATATATATATATATATATATATATATATATATATATACACACACATACAGTGTCCAAATTCTTAACACTACGCCTCATAAGTGAGTTAAGTTTCTGAATGATGTCTTACAATTTATTCTATGTGAAGCAGTTAGAGGAACATGAGGAGTTTTAGACGGCCAAACGAAATACATTAAGGTGGCCGCCTAGGTGAGCCTGTTTTGCAGGTTCGAGGCCTACAAGAGCTGAAGAACAAAGGAACAAAAATAACCTTTTTATTTTTGTCACCTTGAATATAAAATTTGGAGATAACTGGATTACCTGAAATGCGTATACACACGTTTAGCAACCTATAAGTGCTATTCAGAAATAGACTAAATTTACCCACGCTGAGCATTTTCCTAGTTAACTGGCATCAGCCGAACAGCTGCCTCGACAGGCAGCCACCTTACCAGACTCAAATGTTCTTGTGTGGCGTGGAAGATGAATAACAAAGATCGCCTTATTGAAAATTGATATTAATAGTCGTCTTTAAGAAAATCACATGTTAAATTAAAGTATTTTATGTAAAATACAACCCACAAGTTTATGGCAACGTTCACCAAGATTTACAAAATCGTACATCCAGATAACACGTGTGATATTTGAACGTAAATTACTTCAGTCAAATAATTGCATCCTTACCACTAAACAAAGCAGGTACACCATGCAGTGATTAAACTATTTTGTTAGTGATGTTTAAAAACATGTCTGTGGGTATGTAGACAGTGAATAGTTTATTGTCACTTGTACGAATGTGGTTACCTGTTTGTAGGCCTAAACTTTTCAAATCTTAGTTAACATTGACATAAAATTGCTTGTTTTATTTTAACTGTGCGGTTTCCTTAACCACAAAGAGCAACAGCTTTACAAAACTATATAGCTCTTTAATCAGTGTTATAAATCTTAGATGATAAAACCGCCACAGCAAATAGTTGCAAAACGCCTATTACATCGGTTGCGCGCCTTGCAAGGAAGTCGCAATGCCTGCATATGTTTCAGGCGTCACACTTTAGCGACAAATTGAAAACTCATATTCGACATTATATTATGTGAGCTAACTCCACACAAAATTAACACATTCCATCCTGACACATTTATATTATTATTACGCGAGCGAAATCGTGGGAAACAGCGTAAAACAATATTCTACTGAGCTAAAGACGGCAATATTTACTAGGGAATATGACCTTGACCTACATAAAACTGTCGTCATAATATGTACAGGGAGTCTTAAGAAGCTCTTCACATCTATAAACAGTTGACCCTTGTAAACACCATCTATTTCATTCAATGTTAGATCAACAACCGTACTGAAACGTGGTATCGTCTCCGACATGCTTGTGAAGGAAATCGTAACAGGAAGACACGTGCATCAAAAGAGATTTGCTTGAAGTACTTGCGAACGAGCCATCTTCTGTTCATTTGAGTTCACCAGCAGAAAACGGACACATACATATTAGCTGAATCTATCGAATATTATCATCTGCTTGTCTGGAAACTGTTCAGGCTGGTTTGAATGGGGCAGCTTACCTTGAGGACTCGTTATGTTATACTATATTATCGCATTTAATATTAGTTACAGGTCGAAAACTTGTTAGCATCGCCTACGAGAAACAAGAAATAAAGAGAGAGGTACATTCGGTTTGGCCAGCGAAATCACTTAACATCAATAAATATATTTTTCCCACGAGAAGAGTGACATCAACAACCCCACCGTTGACAATTAAGTAACGGTAGTAAGACCTGTGGGTAACTGTTATATAGTGGACAATTTGTCGACGTCTGTAATTGGTATGCTACTTTATTTGATAATAAATATCAATAATTGATGTTATACTTGCGTGAAGTATTAAATTCGTATTCTTTTAAATGTCTCACAACCCACAAAATACGCGTAAGGAATTGAGGTTGTTCAAAGAAAAAATCATGTGGAAGCAATTTCTAACACACCTCACAGTTAATCGCAGATATTCTGACCCATAGCGAGTTGTATAGGGAGACCCAGTACTCACTACTCACAGGATCTTTCATATGTCGTACCTACATGCGTACCTAGGCTGCAAATCAGTTTGCGAAGTAATTAAAACATAAAATGAAATTTTAGGTAAATATATTTTGTTGGAAATCCTTTCTTTAAATAGTATTAGAACACACAGCTACCTTCAAATATTTCAACTTATTTTGTATTATTTATATTAAATTATTTTTTAATAGGCATGAGTAACACTTTACTAAGAAATGCACTGCTTACGTACTTAGATATGAAATTTGGTTAGTTTTATTATTAAGTTACTTAACTTTAAGTAGAATATATATCCATATATATATATATATATATATATATATATATATATATATATATAATATATATTATTTTCCGTTTGCCAAACGCAGGCGGCATAATCTAATGTGGAATACAAAGAACAAAATTGGCTTCATTTAATCTGTCTTTCTACAAACTGTTAAAGCATCGATACATCTTTTTCCAGCGTCCTACATCAAACCCTGCTCCCTAAAAGACCCAAAACTGGACGAGTGTGCATTGAAGAATGGAATTGCGGCCATTCCTTTCTTAATTAAAGGTACGTATAAGTTAATATTGCAGCACACAATTGTCTGTTATAGTCTCAACCAGCCAAGTTATTTTCAATACTTATTTTTTCGTAAAGTGGTTTAAAGTTTATACAAAGTTAAATGATAAACAGTTAAAGACCCTGCACGTACGACTAAAGATACTAACGTTTTATATTATGTTTGTTTTTGGTTTGTCAAATAAATAATAACTTTCTTAAACGAGAAAATACTAAACGACATTAATGGCAGTAATACTTCTAATCGTATAGGGAGGGTGCCTGATGAACAAGCCTGATGAACAGGCACGTCGTATTAAAGGCGTTCCAAAGAGAAAATAATCATAATTTCATAATATTTTTAATGTATATGAAAAAGTGTTAGTTTTGCAGACGTTACTAGGAGCGCATCATCCTCTTACCAAATTATCTCAGCCACTTTTCCCATAGTAACGTTCTTCCAAGTATCGCCGACAAAACTAATACTGTTTCATACAAACGTTAAATTTTTAGTTTTTCACTCTGGAATGACGTTAAGTAACTTCTTTCTTTGCTAGAATATAACTTAAAGGCACCCCTTGCATTGCGCAAGCATCTTCAGAGTTGAGTCATGAGATAACAGTTGATAACGCAACCATGAAGGTGCCTGCTACATAGCATGGCGAAACGTCGGTATCCTTTAAATCAACGACGCGGCTCAGCCGCGAAAGCCGAGCTATTAATATCAGCAATGGCCGCGAAATCCTGCAAAAATTTCTACCAAGGTGCCAGTTTTTTCAATAATGACATTTCCATATCAAAATTTGCATGTATTTCGTGCTTATAAGCCGGAAAACAGTGAACATAATGAAATTAAAAGATTCGTTTTGTAACTTCACATTACACGCCACTGCTTAATATGTTTTAAATACATTACAAAACATTTGTTAATTTACATTTAATTATGTTTATTGGTATTTTGTCTTTTAATAACGAAATACATGCAAATGTTGGCTTAAAAGTGCCGTTATGGGAGAATTGGGGGAGCTCAATTTTTTCTAAGAGGAAAATTTACTGCCAAGTAATGTCTTCAAAACTAACACTATTTCATACAAATATAAACTAACAATTTATCCCCACCTGGACACCTTTAACTTTCGCGTTTTATGCAAGCCCTGTTCGTTCTTTATAAGCGTCGGCTATTTAAACATTTTATGATTATCGGAGATATATAAGGAACCATTTTTCAGAATTTCATCTAACTCTGTACACATATTCACGCTATATTAACAGTTGCACAGTGGTGGAAAAAATTTTTTCACATGAGATTTATAAAATAACCACTAAACCGAAATTCATGTAACTTCACATGCATGTATAGTACCAAATACAATTTCTTAAAGTTTATGGATTTTGTTCACTCCGCATTCAGTTCCTTAAAAAATCTTGTCTTTGGAATTTTTTGCTGACAAGAAGTATTCGAGGACCATATTGCAAAGTTTCTTCAGAATCTGTACACACTTAGTATTAAGTAACGTAAATGGCTTTCAAAAAAATTTGGGTCGTGTTAATAGTCATAATAATAGCCTTATTTCGAAACTTTCAAGACATCGAATTGTATGTTGCATTTGTAATATATATATGTCATGAACTATACGACAGACAGAATAACAATTTAATGTTTATAAAGATTTAATATTAATAATTTGTGTTGTAATAGGTCCACCATGTTAGAAGATAGGGCAAGATAATCATTATTTTTATAATTTAATATACATATATGTGCGCAATCAATATTAACTTTTAGGGACATTTTTCACTCACTTTGAGGAAAGTAGGCTTATCGGTAATACTCGTAACATCTTGTTTTATCACTCAGGAACATCGTAAATCTGCGCACAGTTCTATGCCCAGTGTTCTTGTCTCTCACAGAATACGCCGATTCCATAATGTGACGTCAGACTCCACTTCCAGGTGGCATCACTTATTCTTGTATAAGGCACGTATTTACTTACGAATTGCAATTGTATTCTTGTACATAATTTCTTGACAGTAATTTGACATCTCAAAATCAAATAACATCAGCCGAACTCGAAATGCGGTGTGGAAGCTCGTATTGTAACAAAATATCGTTGTATTTTATAGTTTCCTTATTTTATTGAGACGATAAATTCATTAATTCACCCGTTGCCTTCTACATTAACTAACACCATCTTCCTGGTTTCGGCATTTAATTGCGGCGGTCTCTCCAAATACTATTTTTAAGTAATTTATGTTACCATTCAGTCTTTAATTGTTAAATCATAAAATGTCTTGTTTTTGCTTGTTACTAAGTTTATGTGTAACTCATTGAAGAAAGCGATTTAATCCACACCTCTCTCTTCAACTTTACTGCCGAGTTTGATGTCAGTTCGCTTCAGTTATGCATTGGGATACGTTCCGTTCTCTCCATGTCTACATGCAGTGTGGTTATTTTTAACTTTTTAAAAAATATATATTTCGTTTTATAGTGATATAGTTGTTTCACAGTATTCATTATAACAATGTCTGAAACATGTACAGTTTTTTGATTGCGTTATTGACAAAGTTAGGTATGTGATTCGAGAAAAAGTTGTGTAATGTTTACACTAAGTTAGCACTGCAAGAAAAGATGGTAAGGAAGACAGCTTCAGAAGTATGTAATTAGGTCACGTACATTGTCAAAAACAGGCCGCAAATTATTGCAGCTGATTTGAGAAAATATTCATCACAGTCGTTAACACCAAATGCATCAGTCTGCACTAATCACAGTCTTCACTGGAGTCAACTTGCATTCAGTATTCAAACAGTGGTTTTTTGTACTGATATCACCGAAGACTTTCATAAAAAAAAGAACAAAATAAGACCCATTTTTCTACACCTAAGAGTTTTCTCAGTCCTTAGAAAAGATATGAAAAAATCCGTATTAGAACAAGTAGATACACGAGGAAACGTGTGGTGGGAAGAAGAATCAGGACAGGTGATTAATATTAGCGATTTGATAGCAGCGGATGCGATTCGTCACGACGAATGCTGTAAACAGTTCTTTTCCACCGAAATACCAGTAGTCATCGTTATGTTTATTAATTTAATAGCAGACTTGTGCGAAGGTGTAACGGTATCAATGCAGTGTTACCATATAATTTACATACTGTAGCATAAACACGATACAGTGGAAGTTGTAAAAATGTTGATTAATTTGAGAACAGCGTCTTGTGGCAATAATTCGGAAAGGGTCAGGTTCCGTGAACTGCAGAGGATAAAAAAAATTATTTAATAATTAAAATTTGCCGATATCCAATTTGGGACACTATATATACGCAGGTGCTGGATAGCGGAATAGCCCCACATGGGTGAGATAGTGAACATAACAAAAGCCGATCCCACCCCCCTTCCGAATAATGTCTGAATTTTGAAACGAAACAATATAACTTTTTTTTAATTATAAGATCATGCCAATGATGTTATATATTCAAACCAAATGCATTGTTAAGAATTCGAGTAAGTTTAAGGTAGTACTTTATAGCGAATATAAAGTTAGCTTAAAATTCTGCAAATTCAGATCGAAAGTTAAAGAAGTGCCCATACAAATGAAAGTAAAAAAAAAATAATGAGACGCGGCTATAAATTGCCATATATATTACAGTCACTAGTCAGGGAATATTGCATGCTTCATTATATATCCGTAACGTCTATGATTTTCAGCAAACGTGTTCCGTCTCTTGTAATAAAATTAAGCCTTTATAATACTTTATTTTATTTACTCATCTATTGAAGTTATATTACTGTACCTCTCGTCACTTTGTTGTTAAACGGAAATATCCCAAAATCTAGGGGGAAAATATATAATTACCGAAACTTTGTATTTATTGTAACGAAAACACAAGTTTTTTTTATTAAAAAGAAGAATAATAAACAGTTGCATGTCAATGTCGACAATGTTGAAAATGAAATAATTAATTATTAAATGTGTCCTACAATGTGCATATTCTATCCGTGTTTTCACTAACCAAATTAATGACGTAGTTTTGGAGTATTTAAGAAAAAATGGAAATCCGTTTAGCTGATTAATGTAAATTCAAGTTGGGTTCCTGCAAAAAAAAATCAGAATAACTTTTTATTTTTAATAGGTTGAATGTAAAATTGGGTAACGTTGTAGATAATATTTTTATCGCGTGCCAGCTCTGAATCACTGGCGTGTTCAGTCATTCGGGGTAACTTTGTACCACCAGCTTAATTTTATTTTAAATTAAGTATTTCAGAATTTGAGAATACAGTTGTGTTCTTTATGAATAAATTGGTTAACTTTAACGTTTGCATAGTAATTGAATGCCACAAAGCTATTTTATGAAAGACAATTCCTGGCTGAATGTTACTGCATGCATTTTCCGTCGTAAACTCATATACGCCTCAGTAAAACAGTAGCAAATTCAGCCCAACTTACGAAGTTACTTTCGCTAGTATGTGCGTCGACATGGTACCATTCTCGTTACATTATTTATATCTTTACGGACGAAAATCGCATACTCGCCTGGGACTCAGAGCTGGCTCGCGGACAATAGTATAGCAACACCAAGTTTGGTGCGCTTTAATAATCAAAACATTGGCGATATATTCGCTATAGAACTCCAGTATGTCCGATGCAATTGTCACCAAGATGCAGTTCCTGTATTAACCAGTTTTGGTAACTCTTGGTGATAATGCGGAGGAGGTAATATAACTTGGCGTTGGCAAGAGATATCCCATGATGTAGTCAGGAAAGTCCGAACTACTTGCCCCTCAATGAGTTTGCAAAACTGTTCTTTGTTACTTGGTTTTTGTTTAGTAAACATAACATTTTCAATGTTGTGCTTATTACTGATAAATCTCACTTTCAAGCACTTTGTAACGTACAATGTGGAGGTCTCTAATACATTAATTTAACATATTTTATTAAATTAATTTTAAGGGCAGCGCGTATCGCAGTGGCTAGAGCAGTAAGGGATTTAGAAACATATTTTGGGAGGTGCTTAGGTGATTTTATGTGTTGTAAAAAATACCAGTCATCTAAAAAATGTGGTTGTTTATTGTGACAAAACATTAAAAATAACATACACACAAGTAGGGCACATATAATGTACTCGGATCATCATAGAACAAAACTCCAGTTTCCTTGAGGCGACTGGATATAATTTGGCTACATAATGTTGAACACGGTTTTTGGTGTTGGGGGGGGGGGCTTCATCCCGGTAGCCACCCCCTTAAATCCGCCACTGGGCTAGAGCACTCACGTCCCACGAATGTGATCCAGGTTCGATTCCCGGCGGGCTCGGTCCCTGGATTTTGGCATGTGGAAATTGCGCCGGACAATGCTGCTGCTCAGCGGTTTTATCGGGGACCTCATGTTGTCTCTGCCCCTTCATTCCGGCGCTCCATACTTACATCATGTCACCCCACACCTGTGCTAAAGACCAAAAGAAAACCCTATTAAAATAAATAAAGTAATAAAATATTATATAAAGAATAATATCATAAAATAGCCTAAAGTAAATAACTACCTCACCAAAACCTCAAATTGGTATATTGATTAAACTATCCAAGTTAAATATACATAATAACACTTATAAAACTGTTAAATTGAATGGAAATCAATGTAATAATAATAATAATACTAAATATTCACGCAAATTACCACTCATAAATGAAAATGGTATTTAAGAACCTAAACCATGCTGACTAAAATCTTTTCGCTGTACAACTAAATAAACTTTGAGTTTTAAGTGAAAAAAAAATGTGTGAATTTTTATTTTTTAAATATCTAACGCAATAGCTAGTTTCCTGTCGTGAGGAGAGTACCCTTAACAATTTGCTCTCATTGATAATAATTTATTAATATTTTGTTACTGAACCAGTTATCCCTATTTGTGTAAAATAGTGAATATAATACGGGTTTTATTTTTACCATATATTAAATATTATCCCAAATGCCCAGAGCTTAATTTCAATTAGGTTCATAGTAAGGTTTTAGGAAAAGTTTCCGTTGTTCAGTGGGATGAATGATGAGGAAAATTAAAAGCCATAGGCTGTTACAGTAATGTGTCCTCAACAAAAGGCAAGATAAGAAAAAAATTAAGTAAAGCGAGCACATGATTACAGAAATAATAACTTTTTTTTATTCACAGAGTAAATCTTGTCGGATTGGCTTTGGATGTGACACATTTCCTTTTAATAGTTATCATGTATTGTATGTGTCATATATAGGGAATGGAAAATTTCGCGAATTCAACTACCTGTAGGCTAGAATGTATTGTACTATGCATAATCAAGCCCCGTCTATTCGTTCACTGTCTGTTGTTCCACTGAGTAGCAGCTAGTGGACTAATGGTTGGGGCTTGAGTATGCATAGGATAGTTGATTCTAGCCTACAGGTAGTTGAATTCGCGAAATTTTCCAGTCCCTAATCATATGTGTTGACCAAAGATTTTCTCGGGGCGTGTTCATTTTCAATGTTTTGTAGTACCGACTATAGGTAGGACCCGGTAGTTTTCGCGAAAAGATTTTCGTAGCTTTGTTTCAGTGCCTTACATCCGGAACGGCATCTCTGCTATGTGGTCAGTGATTGGATGCCGTAACGCCAGGCGTGTGGAGGTTAAACCCGCAAATCACAGACGTGATGTGTGCCAGTTATCCGTGTACTGATTGTCACAGTCATATGGATAATAACTCTAAACCAAAATACTCTGCAAGTAATCATGAAGTTGAGTTGCAGGTTCGCACGTAAGACACTGAAACAAAGTGGGGTAAAAACCTTTTCGCGAAAACTACCGGGCCCTACCTATAGGCTACTAGTTTGTATTACGCAGTAATTCAATGGCGTATTTCTATAATATTTCACGTTATTTAATTAAAACAAAATTAAATAAATGTCTGAAATGAATAATTGGCTCAAATTCGCTGCGCAATGATCTCCTCCGGCCAGGTGACAGGAAGTACAAGATCCCAGTGCTGAACCCACTGACTATCTCAGAGATACGCGTAGAAGACGCAAACCAAGATAGCTCATCTACTAGTCTGAAAGTTATCCTGAAGAACGTGACAGCATATGGTTTGGACCGTACCGAGCTGAAGAAGATACAGTGAGTTTTAAATATCGCTCTTAGCCACACTTATTTTGTCCTTATTCCAATATTTAACTATATTATTATTTTGTCAGTTTTCAATACAGCACTAGTTTAAGCAGTGAAGAAACACTGCGCTCGCATTTGGGAAATTTTCAGAACTGTATTTTACTTCTTAAACCATTTCAAAATTTGCATTCAATGTTGTATATATTAGAAGCATGTCCTCAACCTAAAATATATTTGAAAATAGAAAAAAAAATTGTACCTCAGAGTAGTTCCATTTGACTTGTTTCCATAGTGTCGATATCAAGTGACACTTGTCAGTATCAAACAAGCAGTAACACATCATCACTGTTCTCTCATGGCGTAGTAATAAGGTGGTTACGGTATACGTAGTTCGAGATTTGCTGGTAATGTTATAAACATAATATTAATAGCCTATTTCCCGAAAGAAAATGTAGGCATTTAAGATCATCTTCCTGGCTGCACGTCTGTTTGTGTATGTTTGTGTGCAATCGTCTGTGTGTAAGTCTGTGTGTGTGTTTTGTGTTTCGCCCTCCCACCTTCCCACATAAAAACGTTTGCACTTGTAGACTGAATATTATTAAACTGTGAATACAAGCTGACCTAGTTGAATTTCATGTATTTGATTATTCTGTTCCATATTTTCAAAATGGCGGGCATTTGAACATTTTTTATTAGACGAGATACGTAAATAAACCTTTTTTCATAAAAATTCATCAAATTTGGTACACATGGGCCGACAGTACATAGAAAGCTTACTTGTCTATTATATTTCTTGTTCATGCCGCATTCATAATAGTGCCATTACTGTAAACATTTGAACATTTATTTTGATTCCACGAGATATTAAGTACGTAACCAGTTTTCAGGATTTTGTTGCACTCGTGCACGTAAGCTAATTCTAATAAGGCCACTTTAGTTTTTAATATATATATATATCTTTAAAGTCGTGTTTGTATTATAAAAAACTGTGTATATTTGAAAAATACTGGCTAACATGACTTACCTGAGGAACTATATGTTCGAACTTCATTAGTCTTCTATTATATAATATTTGTAGTTCTCCGTGGCAAATTGTAACATTATGAGTAAATTTGCACCCATTTTAAGGAAAGCAGGGTATTTAGTTGAACTGTTAACATTGCTTTTTTTTATTATTTTTTTTAAATCCAGTTTTTATATTCATAACGACATAATTTATTATCTAATCACTCACTGACTCGAACATTGTGTGTAAATCAATGATAATTGCACTATACAAATCAAGTGGTATTTTAATTCAAAAATTAAGTTGGCCAAAATTACTGTAATCTCACAAGAAACTTGCCTATACTGAGAGCAAATATTTTGCTTGTCTGAAGCAAATATTTAGCGACAGAGAAATTTTGTTAATATTGTTCCGATGAAAAAATGTATAGTAAAGAAACGTACCAGTATTGCCTAAAACTAACTTTACGTAGTCTACTTTGAAACACAGTAGCCTATCTATTACCCAGCTTTGAATTCGATTGGGTATCTAATTGCCAACTTTAGACATTCCTGAATTTCAAAAAACCTTTATTTGATAATTTATGTCCGACGTATTGTTAAGCAGTAATGTGCATTTGTGTCGCATGGTTTACTATAGCGTTTTGACAACAGACCTAAATTAAAATATGTTACAAGCATTTAAGATCGTCTTCCTTTTTTAACAATACTATTACACACACATTTCCATTTTACTACTATACAATTTATCTAATATTATCAATAAATGAGATTTTTAAAAACATATATTAACTTTATATGATTTTAAAAGCGAAAGCAATTAATTTATATCTGGGATAGATTACAGTCAGAGGCAAATGCAATTTTATACTTACATTTGTCTTGCAAGCAAATATTATTATCATATTAACCAACATTACAGCAATCTAACTGTACACGCTTATTTTCAATGCTGCCACGTGTAACGCAATACTTACTCGCTATATTCAACCTCAGGTCATTCTCAAAAAATTATCATTCATTTTCACATTCATTCCCTTCTAAAGTTTTATAAACCTTAGAAGCCAATTACGTTGCTTTTAAACCTCATGTTCATGGGTACATAGGATAACACTGTCAATGCTGCCCATAGGCTAGCAAAAAAAAAAAACATTTTTCTAAGTACAATTTTTACAGTTTAGTTCTACGTTTTGTAATTAACTGTATTCAATGACCTGAACAAGGAAAGTGTGTAGTATTAAACTGATTCCGTTTGGAAAATATCAATCTGCTAAATATAAAGGTTCATAGTTTCCATGTATATATATGTACTATAATTAAATAAGACTAATATTTATGTCATAAACATTCATTTGGGTACTGGTGCCGCGGCGGCCGAGTGGTAAGAATATTTGCCTCCTACCAGGTTATCTGGGTTCGATCTCCGGTGTGGCAGTCCCTGTGATTCGTATGTGGAAATTGGACAGGACGATGCACCGCTCTTCTCATTCCGGCGTTTCTCCATTATAGAGTCTTATTCTATATCATACTTTGTGCCAATCAAGTGCCTGCAGACGCCCAGTTGCAAGTCTGTATCCGAGGTGCTAAACTGTGGCTAGGGTTGCCAAATGTCCCACTTTGTACGAAATTTCCTGTACACTATGGTTGAAAGAATTATGCGGTACGGACATTAGACAAGACACCATATTCCCGTATTTCAGAATTTTTAGAAACAAAGAGGATAAATGTCAGAATGATGAAATGCTTCTACTTGAAGTAAAAGAAGATTTTCAAATATGAATTTTTTGCATACATATTTTGTTACCGTACTTATATTTGTTCAGAAATTATGTGAATACTAATACAGGATTATCCACATTTTAGTTGGTATTAAAATGGATCTGTTATCTGTTAGTATTCCGCGATCACTTCACTAGAGGACAAATGTGTCTCAAGTTGCCGAATATGTCCCTTGTAGTAAATCTAAAAAGTTGGCAACCCTAACTGTGGCCCAAGGTAACCTTCTCTTGCGATATGTTATATTATTTGATCACTTCAGTGGAAAATATTGTGGTTCCTACGTTAAACTAGTATGTTCTCCAAACCCGTCGCCGCTCTTATCTATTGCCCAGTTCTAAAGTGAAACAACTCAAAAAATTACATTTTCGAGTTTGGTTCACCAACACTCTGCTCAGCCGAAAAAAAAAAACAACACGAAAATCCATTAGATTTAATAAAATGGCACTTTAGTCTGTTTGCCAGAGATGAGCTAGAAATTGTAATTACTTTATTCGAAAGTGTGATAATTTCAGCAAAGGCAACATTTTTAACAACTCAAATAGTAGCTTATATATTTTCACTTCAAATATACTCCAACCATGCGTTAATTAACAGATTTTTCGGCGAAACAGATATCTTTCTATATGTATTTTAATCAAAACTGGGAATATTGTGTTGTTTGCCTTTTGAACTGGACCATCGATATGTCGTCAGCTCGTTTACCTCAAATATGTTACGTGCGTTATTTGACTTGTTGAATAGGTTTCACAAGTACCAGCCCCGTAATATTTTCGCTGATAGCAAGAAAATTCTAGAGGGGAAACAGAGTTTCCACATACAATTGCCAGCAAAACCCGTTTCCTTGCAATTTCTTAAAAAAATATATTTCTAAGTATATTGTACTGGTTTGCTTACAGCTACGACATCGAGAAGAAACAGATGACATGTGTAGCAAGATTTCCTGAGTTATTGCAAACTATGGACTACGAGATGGATGGGAAGATTCTGACGTTTCCTCTCAAAGGAAAAGGAATGCTATCTACGAACACAAGTAAGTACCTTATTTAATACCACCAGTCACATTGGCCTTCGATAAGCGAGGTACACATTTCTCTAGAAGTAATTTTCGCATAATTTAGATATGGTATAATCACCCGCTAAGCGAAATATATCTGTTATGTTCGAATATTCTAGTCAACTGGGAACATTTTGAGAGTTCTTATAAGCTCATCTTCCGGGCTGATAAGACATTCAAGTGAGTGAGAGATTTTGGTCAGCGCTTAACATCGAGGTCTAGAGCGCTGGTGAGGGGTGACCTGAGGTGAATATGGAGTAACGCTGGAATAAAGGGGCGGGGGAAACGGGAGATCCCCGAGAAAACCGGCCGACCAACGGCATCGTACGGAAAAATTCGCACTTTCGAAAATCCGGGTACCGAATCAACCGGGAAACGAACCCGGATCGCCTTGATGGGAGGCGAATCGTCTGACCATTCGGCCATTGCGGCCCCAACAAGACATTCAAGGAGAAGGCAGTCTTATCGTATGTAGACTCAGAACTTCAGTAAGGTTCGCTTAGAAGGACCACGTGCATGTGGATGTGCGTGATAGTGCATTGAAGTAAACATACGTTACAATTTACTGTAATGTAGTGGACAGTGAAAACTTGAACTTAAGTGTTGCCAAAAGTAAAAGTGCGATAGCGATTCTAAGCCTTAGACTTTAATTTGCCCGAGAGCACTATCATATCACCTAAAATAACGACACAAAATATATGCATTTACATTCATTTAACAAAGTAATGTTCCAGACACAAGTACAAGTACTTACAGTTGATACATGTAAATAGGTACACACACGAAGGGACAACACACATTTTTCCGCGGAAGCGTGGTCGCGACGTTTCGCCAGTATTAAACTGGCTTCCTCGAGCGGTAAGACAATCTGGCCTTAAATGCAAAATGTAAGTCCCCAAGGGGCCGGGATGAGGTACTGTTAATTCCCCTGTAGTGAATAAACCATCGTTAGGTCAATACAGTCCCCGCTTGGCTAAACAAAAGTTACTCATACCAGTAAGAATAATAATTGATAACAAAAGAATAACTGTGCCATTCTTTGTGGGTAAAAAGACTACTTAATCATGGCTACTGAGCAAACATGAACCTGAAGGTGCAGCGGTCTATCTGAAGTTAATGTGCGGACGCGTCTAGTAATGGCTAAAATAATTGATTTAAGGAACAAAATGTGAAAGGATAGAAGTAACGTTAAACAAACTTGAGGCAAAGTAGAAAAAAAAACACAAATTAAAAAATTTATTTTGTACAAAAAATTAAAGACATACTACACACACCGTTTCTGAGTTTAATACTGAAGCAATTGCTAAACTGTTTTTTAGAGTGAGAAAGAGATATTTCAGCGGATTCAGAAGAAGCGAATGTTGGGCATAAACATATCGAATTTAGTTTTGAAGTATTACATTCAGAACGCCTGTAAGTAGATATATGAAATATCTGTATATTTACCCGGAAACAACTCCTGTAACCAATTCAAACTGCTGGTTTCGAAGATAAAGCTATATTAAGGAAAAGTAAGTATCTTGATAAACTAAAACAAATTACCACAAGTAAAACCTTTGTCCCAGCAAGGCAAATGTTTTGATATTTAACAAATTTGACTTTTTAAGTAACTAAATGTGCGGATTTGTACCACACACACCGTAAAAAAAACTGTTACGCCGCTTTTCCCTACACTGAAAGAAACCTTTTATGGGACTTCTTAGCTGCAAAATTATTTAGCAGAAAACACCACAAAACTGTTTTTTTTTGTCACAAAAATATTTTAGTGGCAGCAGAAAATTGTTTTTGTAGTAACCACAAATGAAAATGGCAAGGTTAGCACCCACAAAATGTTTTTTTTCTCGTAGAAAAGGGTGACTTGACCAGGGTGACTTGACCAGCAAAGAAGTTAAAACAAAATTTGAGGCTATCTCTACTGAAGCGGGAAACCAAGACGTCACACTAAAAATTATCACATTAAGGTAATGCATTTTGTATAGAATTGGTGGTCCTTAGTTTTACTAGGACTTAAAAAGATCATGAAAAATGTACCGCAGGTCAGGGGACAACAGTTATTATGCACAGAATATTCATGCGAAAATATTTGTTTTGTGTGTGATCAATTATCCTTAATGCATTATTTTCCTTATTCTGTCCTTTTCTTTTGGGTTTAGGAATTAAATGTTTTAAGTTTGCCTTGAAAACGTTTATTTAATTTCAAAGTCATTGCGAAAAATTTTATTTAGCGTTAGTTACAAGCAGGAAATTCCAACATTAAAACATAAACTAATATAATTTGATTGTCTTACTTTAGGACTGTAGATGTATATGAAATTGTATGTGATCTAAATTGTTTTTGTACATTTTCGACTGCGATAGATTGACTTCACTAAATTTGACTTCATTAATGATCAAAAAACGTGATATCGTGTGAGAATTAATGAGATATGTAATGAAATGTTTTTTTATCGGGTATTCTTTATTTTATTATAAGAGTTAATAATAAATAGTTATTGTTGAATTCTGAAGGAAAAGTTTATGTGCTTTCGAAATGTGGTACTCACAACGAATTCTTCGGATATCCTGTACAAGCAGGTTTACAAATTACAAAGTCCTGAAGAGAACAACCCAGCCCTATAGAAATAACCAAGGAGAGAAGATACAAATTGGCCACTTACTTCAGTATTCATCATTGTGAACGACACTGATTGAAGGGAAACTGGATGGAAAATCTAAAATATAGGACGACTAACAACTGAGTTTCTGAATGATATTTAAGGATAACGCACATAGCTGGTTCAAGATAAAAAGTCATTGGACGATGACAGTCATACAACCCTCCAACCAGCTCGTTGACAAGAAGAAGAAGAAGGACATTAGAATGCAAATTCTGTAAAACTATTTATTTTATTTCATCTGCTATACTCATTCATTCAGAGAAACCATATTGGCAGTAGGTAAGATGTAGTTGTTTGCAATATTGTAATTATAAAATGTATAATATTACAGTTATTGATTACAAAATTAGGAGTGATGTCGTAAAATAACAATAATATTTTAATTAGTATATATGTTTTTATTTCTTTATGGTTAGTAAAAGAAAGCAAGCCAAAATTTCGACTTTAAAGAATTAATAGTTGATGGTTTTCAATATCCATTTCAGAACAGTTGTATTCCATACACAAAATAAATTTATGGTTCTGTGTGTATCAGTAGGACTATATAAGCCTGTGCAACAGTTGCATAAGCAGTACACTGATAATTTTAATACATATTTATAAAACAATTAAAAGATTGGTGGAAACACTTTACAAATTCTCTAGTAACTTACATTGATTATTTACATGCTTTATTGGGTTGTTATGTCTTGCATTATTAAGTTGACGTTTGCTAAAATATATTATGTGAATATGGCGATGGTCTTGCAATCTTCTATATTTTGCCCTCATAGGCCACATAACGCACCTCCAGAACACTCCTATCGTAATTTAAGAAATTATGTCTTCGAGAAAATTTATTTACCTTTTGAGGTTACCTAGCAAATAACAGTATTGACAAACAACTTGAAATACTGCAAACTGTCTTCACAAAAAGCTCTCAATCGTATGCTAAAGTAAAAAAGTACATAATAGCAACAATTTAAAAGGAACACGTTAATTCTGAGCAACGATTATTTTTTTCTGGGGTTGCGATAAAATAAAACATTAATGATATGGGCGTGTTAATTACTTTAATTTCCGCAAGGATATTTAATATACTGAAGACTACAGGCCATGGTATTGCTTATAACCAAATTTGCTAGAGGACATCAATGGCACTTACAAGAGAATTTTCATGTGGTTGGTGTGTTGTAGCTGATGTGGTCTTCACCTACACATTGGAATTCGAGCTAATTACTAAGGGAGATGGCCACGAGTACTTGAAGATTATAAACAGCAAACCTGTGTTTGAGATCAAACACATGGAGATGCAGCTGGACAACCTCTTCAATGGAGACAAGTTCCTGGGTAAGATTAAGGCACTATAAAGAGTGGGTATAATCGTCCGCCATTTTGGGTCTTTCGGAGCTAGCGCAAGCCGATGCATGCTCGCGCGCCCCAAAAACCTCACAAACTAAACTCATCATAAATCTAAAATTATTCAGTCAAATGCGTTCAAAATTTTTATATTGCATTTAAGAACTATGCTGCCAATGATAATGTAGATTAAATTAATTTTCTGCAACTATCGTGTTATTAAAAAAAATTTTAGCAATGTCATGTTGACATTTGACAGGAAAATGCAGAGTAAATTACAGTAAGCGAGAAACTTAATTGATATACGAGATAGATGGGGGGGTATCAGCAAAGAAAACAAAAAGGATAGTATAAATTAAATTTCTATGCCCTTCTTGACGATTTCCGCGAATCGCTGTTGTTTTGGTGGCAGGTAAAAGACAGAATATTTCGTGCGCGAGGCATGGTTTCGCTCAACGACGCGAACACTTCACTCTTAGTTTATCTACACAACATTTTTACTATGTAAATGTCAGTTATATATATATGTATTTATTACTAAATTTCTAGTTTGTAATGTTACTTTTTACTATATACTAATTAGATAACGTGGAACATAAAATACTATTTTTACAAGCGCTCTTCTTATCTATAAGCCTAATAGTTTACAGGAGTCGTGGTAGTTCCATTTAAAACTTTATATATATTAGCAGTTTGAGATGAACTTTTTGTAACGTAAGAAGTAAATGTTAAAAATAAGTAGCCTACGAACAGTAATAAACCGCAAGAAACCGGAAAAAAGATTGAATCCAATATATGTACATATGTATTTTTACAGTAGGTTAGTTCATAAAGTCTAATTCGACAAATTATATTTTAAAACAGTTATTCATTTACATACTTCTATATAACTAATGCTGTGTACCAAACATTTTACTTTTTTTTATAGTTTAATTTGGTCACCCGCGATGTAAGCTAAAATTACACATTATTTTGTAATATCACAAAAATAAATATTGAATACATTTGCAATTATGGTTTACAGAATTTTTTTATTCTTTACTAATATCGTGTAGAACATTTTGTAATTATTTTATTTTATTTATAAATCAATAACCTAAAATAGAGCATCAAACCGAATCACTTTTTTACAGTGGAAGAGAGACTAAAATTAATTTAATTTTTAAAATATGTATAATTTTTACAACAAGCAGTTATATTGCTTACATTTTAACACAGTCTCATCACTTAAAGAATATTGTTTATGCAAATTGGAACTGAGACTTAGTTTTTTTTTTTTTTGCAGAAGCGGTTAGGCCTATGCATATTGCATTTTTATTTACATTTTTGTTTAAGTCCACTACAGCATAGAACCTCAATTATATCCCAAATGAATATATAACAAAAAAAATTGAACCGACACATAGATTAGAACTCCCATCCTTTACATTACCAAGCTCGTCCCTTAAAGAGCTACCTGTGATCTGCCGCAACTGTCACATGAATTTTTAAGACAATGAACAGCAATCGTATAATAAACTACACTTATCTGTTTACCGTTATATAAGTACAAATTATATGTATTATGTAGTTAAGAAATTAATGTGTTTCGAACAATATTGTTTCATGGACATACCCTTATTCTAAAACACATATTTTGATCACTTATTGTTAGGGAAAGGAATAATTCGCGAGTTCAGTGAACGACTGTACTATGCATACTCAAGCCCCGTCTATTAGTTCATTGTGTGTTGTTACAGTGAGTAGCAGCTAGTGGACAAATGGTCGGGGCTTTTGAATAAACAGGAAACTGGATTCCTACACGCATGTCGTTGAACTCGCGAAATATTCCTTCTCCTTATTGTTACGAACTTTTTACATTATTTTTATATAAAGATCTTTACGAACGTTAACTTTTATTTTTAATTATTGCCTCTGAAGCGCCAGTTCATAGTAAAACACATGCCACAAATTTCCGGGAGAAGATACGTTTTGCCGAATTATCGCAATGGATGAGGAACCTCTGCAGGGATGTCATGGTTCTGGCTGTGTGAGGTGTACAAAGGAACTTTGCATAGAGCGTTGTTAGTGTCACATTTTTCATCTCATTCTTAGGGGAACGAAAATGACTTAGTGTTAATGAGATCTTTATATTTAAGTGGTTTGTATTATTACTAAGAAGGTTCACTGTAAATCTTAATAGGCTTTATTATGTAACCTTTTTCTCACAAGTATTTAGTTGATGACGGAAATTCCTACATTATAAATACCCATAGTGATAATGTAGATATAGAATAGAAATTACTATTCCCGCATTAACTGTATTGGGCGATAACTGCGTTATATACAGACATACAGTAAAAAGGAAAGAACTTCTAAATACAAATTTATATCCAACATGTGAAGAGAGAGTATTTAAGTATAGATGTAAGATACCGTGTGTTATATATACGAGGTATGCTACAGTAAATTAGTAGCACTTCTCCATACTATTTTCCACAAATTTACGAAAATGTAGTGATTGTTAGCTTGGCTTAGTGGGCATAAAAGTAAGCATGCTATGTTTAAGATATTTAGTCATAGACTATAACTAACATGTTTCGTCGTATTGTAAGAAAAATTAGCACTTGAACAAGTGTGTGAAGAAAGATATGTATTTATTATCCTGATACTATAAATCAGCGTGGCTACTGTCTGCACAGAGTAAGTGAAGGGCAGCTACAGTACAAAAAAAATAATTTTTTCACACCGTTACATGATAGGCAGTGTGTTGTAATTTTAGTGTAGATTGATTTAAAACAAATCTGAAATTCATATCAGTAAACAAACTACTTGAAACCTCAATAATGCAGTTTAAAAACAAATTCATTAGCAGCATCTATTTGCGTTTACAGCTTCAGGACACACTACGTATAAATCTTCAAACTAACGTTTTAGCAACAGAGTAGAGATGCATCGATCTGTCCGATTAGTAATAATGAATTTTGCATTAGTAACGCAAAATACAAACGTATTTACTATTACATAAGTTACAATATTTTGTAATAAGGCCAATTTTCTCGAATTACTTTCTTTAAAAATTTACGTTCTTTTATTTGTAACAAACTGAAAATTTTTAGAATGTTAAATAAATTGAATGAAAGCTGTACTTTTAAATGTGATAACTGCCTCTTTTACTACTGCAGCCTCGATAGTATTAGTATGAATACTTACATAACAAATAGTACAAAGTTAAAAATATTATATTTGCGTTTCAATGAGTATTGATACCTTTAAAAACCCTAATATAGACATAATATGAATTAGCTTTCATGCATTTATTAACAATTGTTGAAAATGTGCCTTTAAGTAAATAAAAAATATATATTTCCAGTTGTATGTAGGCCTACGCCTATTTTGTGGGAGAGTCAAAATTCTTAAATGAATTTAAAAAAAAATGTACATGTCAAAATCTATCTTTAATGAAATTAAGGATGTTGCATTAATTTTCTATTCAATATTTGATTTTGTAAATTTATTTATGTTCGATAATGTATACTTTTGTGCATAACCCTATAGTCAGTTATTGAAAGTTGAATACGATATAATAAATAAAAAGTGTAGAGTTAAAATTAATGTCTTAAATACTATGAGGACAAACCAAGGAATAATTCATTAGTCAGGTCGTTGAGCTAGACGGCGCGGCGCCGTGCGCCAGAGATATTCTGTCTTCAACCTGCCGCCAAAACAACAGCGATTCGCGTAACTCGTCAAGAGGGGCATAAATATACATTTTATACTATCCTTTTAGTTTCGTCCACTGACACCCCCCATCTATCTCGTAAAACAAAAAAGTTTCTCGCTTACTATATTTTACCCTGCATTTCCCGGTCAAAAATTTGCGTGCCACTGTTAAACTTTTTTTTACATAGTTAATAACTACTGTAAAGAAAATTAATGAATAGCGTCATTGACAAGATAGTTCAATTATACTCTGTAATTTTTTAAAAATCGATTAACCGAATAGTTTTCGGTTGGTGATGAGTTAGGTTTCTGTGATTTTTCGGGTGCGCGAGCATGACTTTGCTAGCGGTAGCTGCGAAAGACCCAAAATGGCGGACGATTATACCTAGTCTTTATAGAGCCCTAGGTAAGATCATTACGTCATCAGGCGCGAAGACAGTTAAGAAGCACAACGTTCTTAGACTTTTTATTGCACTCCTTTAAAACTTAACTGATATACTTAACCAATAAAAAGTTTTCAAAATACTTTCTGTATGAACGATATATTAACAATTGTGATTTGATAACAAAATGGCGTAGAATGCTGTCTCAGTAACGGCTTCCTATTCACCATGTTGTCTGAAATTGTTTATAATTTATTTATTGGTTATTTTTAACACTGTGGTTTTCCTAGAACATTAAAAATTATAATTTAGTGTACAAATATTGTCATTTAAGTTTTCCTAAGCCACTCTATCCGTGTTTATAATTTATATTAACATCTTAGTACAATGACATCCAGCCAGCTATGTATATTTTTTGTGTAGTCTCTCAGTTTCCAAATTTCATATTTTGAAACGTTCCATTTCTTATTTTCAAATTTCTAGCATTTTCAAAATTATTCATTTTGTCTATGAACTGTTATTGAAAACAGAGGCGTTTCTTAACTTATTGTACGTTGTCATAAGTTAGGTGTAAAGTTCTCACATAATTAGATTGTGGCCTATTTATATTACTGATATACATTTTGTGACTTTCATGTGTAAATTACTGCGGTGGGTGTAACAAATGATAAGTTGATCGTCTTTGCATATCAGTACTCCATGTGCAAACAAAAATATACCGGAATAGCATTCGTTGAATGTGACAGGCAGGGATTTGACTTCTGGCATTCAGCTGAATTTGGAATTGATAAATTGTCTGTATTCTTTTAAAATTTCCAGTACTTCTAAATAATTAACTGAAAATATTATTCTTGTAAAATCAACTACATTTCCTATTAGCATAGTTTCACACATAACCCATGCACTAAATAGCTTCATAGCACGTCCAAGAAGTTTATCACTTCTGTAACTATGATGAACTGCACGGATATTCTGGATATTTTTTTTAAAGTGAGCAATTCTCGCAAACTATGTGTTCACTTGTATTTCATTTAATTCTCCCTAGTTTTTACCTAATCAAGATTATATTATAACCAAACTTTTGGACTAAGGAAGAAGAGCAACTGTCATTTCAATTAACATTCAACAAAATCGCCACCTAACTTCAAAAAACATTGTTAACCTACTGAAAGAAAGTAGCGGTATAGGCCTACCGAAAACAAACAAGTCCACATCACTACAAAAATATGTTTATTTCTTAATCATAAATAATTGTTGTGTGTTCACACAAACGAACTTAATTTTTCACTCTGCCACACACAAAAAAAATTAATTGATTGAGACAAAGTTATCTCAGAATTATGTAAGTTAGTTTCTGTCAACTGATGACCAATTATTTTCTTTGATATAAATTGATGAATCTGCATGGATAAATATTATGACCCAGCCAATGTAGATTTTATAGTAAGAAATAATTACCTGAAAATTCGTGTGGTTTTTGTGTAATCATTCAAAATTTACAATTTATTTTATTTTACATATTTGAGTCGTTGCTTTTCGTTGGTTCAGTGTTCGATCATGTCAAAGATGCGTCCTGTCTGAAATTTTGCTTTAAGGGCAGTGCTGTTCTTTTCTTTTTTAATTGTAAAAATTGAAATTTTATGCCATTTTCTACCAGATTTCTCAGTTGAATACCATGCTAAAATTATAAATATTCTCGTTGAGAGTTTACAGCTCCCTTACAATGTTAGATATATTTTAATTAATTCATGTTCTTCATCAGTTTCTGTGTAAGAATCAAGTTGTAAATGGGGTTGTGTTTGTGAATATTTGCAGGTGAACAAGCCAACCGTTTCATCAACGAGAACTGGAAGATCTTGAACGAAGAACTTTGGCCCCACTTTTCTAAGGCGTACAGCAAGGCCTATGAACAGATCTTCGCAGCCTTCATGGATCTTGTCCCTTACAAGAACATGTTCTCTGAGATAGTATGAAAGCATCCCGCCTTTTTCCTCGTCTCATATGACCGCATGAAATTTAAAAAAATATTAATAGTATCGTTTACAAAAAGATACGTTCCGATAAAAGTCGTGATAATCATATTTTACTCCAAAGGTTGTGCGAATGAAACACTGCATAATAAAGTTACAAAAAAGTCTTTAACACTGCATTACTTTACAATAATTCGTACATTTTCCGTGTAAAGTCAGAGTTTACTTCAAATATTATATTATTATAACACTGATTAGTAAAGTAACAGGATGTATAAAATATATAATTTTGAAATACTATGTAATTTATTCTTGCTGTTTGCTTTTCTGGGAGAGGTGAACTAAAATATTTATGAATTATTATCTAAAGTGAAACGAACTCACGAAAAGAATTGCGATCATATAATATTTACATACATTTATATTCCCAGATCTTTCTCACTTACTGTTCGTTTTGTTGAAACTGGCATGTCCTGGAGAGGCTTTGTTACCCTGTCAGTGGTCGAAACCATGTAAATGTAAAATATTGTTATCTTGTGTAGTCTTGACAAAGTGTTATACAGAACGATACAGTATATTTAAATTAACTATCAATGCGGCGAAGAAATCATCAAAGAAGTATTTTTCTTACAACCTTGTCGGGTTTGAAATTCTAAAGAATTATACATATCAAAATTGCAATTAGGTAATACATTTTGTGTGTATTAAATTTGTTATAAATGTGTCATACAACCGTTTTCTTATTTCTTAATGCATAATAAAGGGAGAAACTATGTAGAGACAGAAACTATTGTCTACAAAGAATCCGCGGTGGCCACAGTGGCTAAAGTGCTGCCCTCCAACGATTGTGGTTTGACTCCCGGCTGGGCTGAGTCTTTTCGAATGTAGGAAAATTGGCTGACTGCCGTTGGTGAGGTCATATAATTTTATGATTACTATGTACATTACCTTATTAGACCATCGCTATTAAATACACTAAACTTTAAGTTCATTAATATGAAACTTAACTGATATATCAACGTATGTGGCTTAAAATAAACAAATAAATTTAGTATACGGTGCATGTTAACTGCTATCGACTACACCGAATTTTTCAGTACCTTTTGTCTCGACTATCGTTACACGTTAGCTATCATGTAGTTTTCACATAACTGTAATGGTAATTTAGAAAATACAGTCATACTATTAGTACACTTAAACTAAAACTGACGGCACACGAAAAATTTGACAGGAAATATCAACACACATCTAAACGTAAATTATTCTTGTCTTGCCTTTTTGTTATTAATTTAAGTGAAAATTTGTTTTGTGTCATAAGTATTTAATATTATTGGAATTAACATATAAAATATAAAGCAAGTGTGTGACAGTAAGTTATAAATGTTTTGCTTAAGAAGACATTTTGTTTTATTGTAAATATTAAGGTGTATTTTTAAGGAGCTGGGTAAATTTTAGATGAACTGTGTGCAGAAGTTCTGTCGATAAACTAACATTTATAAACTGCTCAACTGTGGTTTGTTTTAAAATAAACATTCAAAGAAGTTCGCATGTATGTATACACTTTTAGGTCGTCCTGTGATGGTTAAAATTTTCTCATGAGCAAAAGTGCGAAAGTGGGTGTATTCGAGGTCATTTTATGTGTGAATATATTTATTTACAATTTTAAAACTGTTATACGTGTGAACAGTACACCATTATATGTTACGTTATTCAGTTATACTGTCACATATGATGGTCTCACGTAGGCAAGGCATCGGAAAGAAGAATCTACGCGAGCATAGCAACTTGTACCTAACGGCCAGTTTGAGGAGTGATGTTGGTGTCTGCATGTATATACACGCACAATAAGAGTTAACGCCCATATCTCACATGTAACATTTTGTTCATGACACCTTTCCGTTAAACGTATTCCGAAAATACAAAATTTTTCAGGCGTTTCTACCTCTGAGTAGTAGTTGGGTAGACGTTTTACAAGCTTAATTTATCGGTGTAAGGTACGTGTCCTCATCACGTTTACTGTGTTGGACCCCTGATCAACATATTATTGGTTTTTCTGCCATCATATTTCATTTGTAGCACAAATAAAAAATATGTTTAGGGGTAACCAATTTAACGTACACATACTTTAATTTTTTGCTATAAATTTGCTTTACACGTTTAATTCAACCTGTCAACAGTGGGAGATAAAATAGTGTATTTTTTTTCCTTTACTGTTCATGAATTACATGTTACAAGTAATGCAAATTTAACGCATATATATTAAGGGCGTTCATGTGAAAAAAAAAATAATTTTATATTTGTATGGTATAGTGTTCGTTTTATAGACGTGTCTTGTGACTTCATTTTCATCTTTTAAATATTTTTAGCTCTCATAATTTTGTCATACATAGTAGCTTGTCAAACTCAAAATTTTCAATTTATGGGATCATGGTGATAACAAATACCAAATTAATTACTTGAAATTAATAATTTACTCAGAAATGAGACATTTTATGTCATATGCTAAAATATTAAAAATATCTTAATGAAAGTCCTATGTACTTTTTTAATAGGCTGAAAATTATGCCAATTTACTTCATTTGCGGCGATTTTTGAAAAAGACAAAATGACTTTGTTCTGTGGTTTTCAATATTTTACTATATTGCTAGTTCTATCTAATTTCATTCGAGTAAGTCGCTTGGTTTTTGTTATTACCATGCTACTGTAACTTGCATGGTTCTGATTTTGACATACCACTATGGGAAAACAATGAGAGTTGAAAAAAAAATTTAAAGTATAAAATGTAGTCACAAGTAACGTCATTGAAACAAACACTATGCAGTGCAAACATAAAATTATGAATTTTGCCACGTCAAAACCCTTAACAACACATAAATACAATTTGTTATACATGGCACATTTTTTTGTTTATAGAGTTAAACTCATATGATGACAAAAAAAAATACAACTAGAGTATCAAAGGCATGGTGGAATCTTAAAGAGATTCTAAAAGACCGGCTTTGTATAAATTATAACTTACGTAACGATAAACACTGCGGAAAATAGTATAAATTCAATACAACTGTACTAAATATTTCACATTTAAGTTGTATGTAAATGGGAGCATGCATTGCAGCAAATGAACTTTTAAAACATAGTAACATTCCTTGTAGAGTGGCTACTGTAGCTATCTGCTTGAAGTTAACGTGTTCTCACAGCAAAATAGTTGGCTGTTAGTGCATTCCTAAGGCATTTATGAGGATTTTATAAAATTCGTGCATACGTTCAGAGAGCCGTTACAAGACAAGTGCTTAGTGCCACAACATGTAAAATAAGGAAGAGAACAAACATAAAGCTTTGCTAAATTATTTGAGGTACCTGTATTGTTGAATAATAGAGCAGTCAGCAGTTTCATATAGGGAAACGATAATTTATAACGAAATATTTCAGATTTTTGGAAAAATTGTATTGTGTTGGGATTTTTCCATACTCTTTAGTAAATCACTAGAATTGCGATTCTTATATACTTTTAAGACAACTTGCATCCAGCTCCTTGTTACTATAAGAAAAAAATACTTTTCTGTTTGCATTTGAAAAAAAAAATGTGCTCTATAGAGTCTTTAAGTTAAAGAAAATTCTGTAATTTTAAATACACGTCAGACAACTCAAATTGTGTTGAAACATAGAATTGGCACAAACCAATACATAACAAGTAGATCTATACAGAACTAATCAGCCTACTTTCCTGTAGTGTATATTTTGATAACAGAAATGCTTGCTCATGAGCTGAAGGGGGAGGAGTATCCTAGGGTTTTAGAACACACACAAAATAATGCCAACGAAAGCAATATGATGAAAAACTCAAAAATTAGAAAACATAATGCAACGTTTAAATTTTGTGTAAAATTATTTACTTGCTTAGATAATGTTATGAACATCTCTGGTAATTAAACTTTAAATTTGTTGAACAGCGGTATTTTATATATGAGAAATTTATATTAATTTTTACTGAATGATATAAAATACACCAACATTGATTTTCGGTACTTATCATCACTGCCATCTACTAACCAACTAACTCAGATTATCTCTCAATAATTCTAATTGCGGGTTATACAGTAAAACAGGGTGGTTAGAAACATTGGGGTGACTAGAAAGCAATTTCAAAGGTAAATTTCCGGTACAGATACTGTTTTAAAATTTTAATATTTAAATAGGCAAGTTAAAACAATTTACCTACAAACAGTAGTTTTATTGTAATGATATTACTTTAAAGCAAGAGGTGTAGGTTAGTGAAGAACATATTTCTAATTTCGTTTCTATTCACCCCAGTTTTCTAATCATCCTGTTTTACAATAGGGCCTACTTATGATTCGTTATTTTTGTGAGTTCATACAACTAAGATCCCAGACATGAACCAACACTAGCCTGACATGATGTCACAGTTGCTAGCATGCATTATCAAATACTAAAATAAGTTTCCCAAGTAACATTCAAAATTTACTTAATTATACGAAATAATGTTAAAAATTGTTTTAATAATTTAGCCCGAGGGATAAAAGACATTATTTTAAGGAACTATTTCTCTAACTCAAGGCACAAAATTTAACACATCTTATAACGAATACAGTTAACGTCATATTGTATACAGTATCTTAATTAAATAAGTGTATAAATCCAAGATGGCGGAGGTTTTTATACAAATCAAAACATATTTTGTCAGAGTAATCACGTGTAGGCTAGTACTAAGGGCTTATAATGTACCACAGACGTAAATTTATTTACGAAGCAATTTGCTTTCATTTAGCTTCCTAGATAGCGTTTCGCTCTCCTTGAACGATTACGTCTCCTTCGACGGAAATTAGAGCATTTAGCTGCACTATTTTACAATTTCAAGCTTTGTTATGAAAACACGCATGTTTGCATACACTCTCGAATGTCTGCTTACATCTATGGTGATTGTGGTATCAGCTGATTATGTATGTAAACACGAACATCGCAGACGTATTTTATAATATATGTTGGGAGATTAAATGCTTATTCGTGTAGGGCTATATTAATTAAAGATTTCTATACAATGAAAATATTTAGCCATCGATGCAGCAAAAAATTAAACCCAGCAGGAAATGTTTCCTTGCATAATGTCACGTTTATGATTTCTAAGAAAGTACAAAAATTATAAAAAGTAAATATTTTAGTGTAGTTATTAAAGCTTTTATATTGTTATGAACATAGCAAATCATTGGAAATGTGTATGCCATAATTTGCTAGCCGAGGCAATAAAACTTGCGTCAAACTGCAAAACTGTATTTTTTGCCATGAACAGCAAATTATAGAACTAACCACAAAAAGTGTATCAAAGAGATTGGCTGCTCCAGCTTTACATAACAACAATAATAAAATCACTCGCAATTGTGCTTTTTCCTTGTGGCAACATTACTCCTTTCTGCAACTCTAGACCTCCCTGCCTACACAGTTCCTGAAGAAACTACCCCGCCCCCCTCAATGTAATTTCCAAGTACTGCAAAACATTCTACTACCTCACAAACATAGAGTTCCAATATCCTCCACACCCTTCAAATCTTGTCACTGATGTTTCCTCTCCCTCTACACTTTCCCTTAATTAGGTGACAATGTCACCCTCCCCTTACATTCTTAACTGTATATCCTGACCTGTCTTTCGACCCTCCGCTTGTATTTCGATGCACTCCATTACATTTCCTTTATTACAGGTGGCCTACAACTACCTTCCTTCTCTCCATCCTGTCCCTTTCATCTCCACCTGCCCTTCTTTGTACTTCACCAGTTCCTGCATTTTTAATTTCAATGTATGAATCCCCAGACTGTGGCCACATGTCCCAGCATTGAAACGGAACCATTGTGCCGTGTTTATAGCATTTTTAAAATGAATGACATATATGAGCTAGCATACAAACATGAAACAACTAATATTTTACAATGTAGGTTCTTACAAACAATTCTACCCAGGAGCAAATTTATCAGTATTAGACGGCAGTTAAATAAATTAAAAATTATATAGGTATAAATTTAATACTGGCCTATGATTTACTTGCACTGCAGTTGTACTGTTAACACTGGTGATCACTTTCACACAGGCTTACATACACATAACCTACAAAATACTCGTAAATGAGCGATCATGTGGCCCTATGTAGGGTTCAAGACAGGTATGAAATATCAATGCATTAAAATATGAAAAATTGTTTCAGCTTAGTAAGTATAACGCTGTTGTAAATTATTCCTTTACTTTCAAAACTTTAATCCAACAGGTTGGTCACGCCCAGTATTTGTCTCTTATTCACACGTAACCATTGGTTTGCTACGCTCCCTTCCGTAAATACACTTAACAATAAATACGTAGGTACTGCAGCTGAGCAAGGGGGTTGGTTAGCAATACTACATTACAGAAAATTCAATGTTGAGTGCATCAATGGTTGAAACACAAGTGCACGCCAGTTGAGGCCATTGGTGAATGCCAGGCCAAAAGTTTTTTGAAATGTTTTCGCAACAAATTAAATAGGATGAGTTTGCTTACGTTATTTAACATTATACAAACATATACTCCAAACTCAACAGTTTAGTAGCATTTATAATAGTAAATGTAGTTTATAATTGAAATCTATAAATTAAATCTTTTTTATAATAAGAACATATTTTAAAATACAATCTTCAATGCGAAAACAAATTTGGCAAATTTGCTTTATTTGACCTCACATTTCACAATTATTCATGTTACTTCAAACATTTTATGCGAGATTGTGATGTACACTTCACTGAGTGATGTTCTGGGGAATATCCACCAGATTCAGTGATATTTCAGGGTCATTAAACCTTGGATGCACCAACTGAACTAGATGAGAGTAAAATAGTAATTTATAACATCCGGTGTGCACCGGTGGATGACCCAGAGAATTTACAAAAATTCTGATTGCGTGTTCTTAACTTCCTTTTTTAAAAATAAAATCTAAATTCTCCGTGAAAACTGCTTGAACATATAACAAATTATAATTAAGAAACTTCTGTGAGTATTAATAGATGTTTGTAGGAGTATAGGTGTAGGTGTGCACGGGTTTAGGTAATGCCGGAAGGAGGGGGGTGTGGGGTTACATGCTTTGGAAAGTAGAGACTATATATAAACATACGCCAAGGCAATAACGCAAGGTAAATTTGTGGCTTTTAAGATACAAAAATGGTGGTATTTAAGGGCTTTTATTCGAAACAAAGCATATAATATACCATTGTAAAGAACTGTAATATTTTAAAGATAAATTATGCCTTAAAAGTGTAAACCTTTGAGCACATTTAAACAAAAATCGGAGGGCTACCTTTCAGAGCTTAGGCCTATGTTTGCACATATATTTATGAAGAAATTACATCTGCTCTTGAAATACCTACAATACACACTTAAATCGTAATGAACCACAAACTCTATTATAAGAAAATTTTGGGATCTATAAATAAGAAAGATCTTTTTAACCTTACAGAAATAATTAATCATCTACTTTACTAAATAAGCTTTTGTGAGCACTGCAATGAGTATACTTATTCTTTAGTATGTTTGTTACGTATTAACATTTAATCTTCAGAAATGTATCGATATTTCAAATAAATTTTGCACAAACTGGGATATGAAAACTCTCACAGTAAAATAGCATCGTAACGCAATTGGGAGTGCAGCTTCACTCCTTGTACCTGCTGTGTGCAAGCCTATGAGAAAAGATACGCACATACGGATATGTGATTATATGTAGATTGTATGTTGTAATATATATGTAATTATTTAGTAAAGTAGGCCTAACGTGTACAGTATTGGAAGTTCAACACAGGGTATTAGATTTGTAGTTCTGTTATTACTGTGCAGTTGTTCTCCTTGAGGAAAAAAAAGAACAATTTTACTGTTGTTTTTCCGAGTTTACATTATCCATTTGTAGTAAAATTCACCTTATAACATAATAAAATGAAAAAGTACAAAAAAATAACGATAGTTACTTTTTTTATAATTTTTTAAAAAAATTATTTATTCTTACATTTGTGTTTGAGGTGTCATGGCAACCTGTATCATACTTTTCCAGTATTTCATCATTGTTAGGCTATGCATAAAAATGAATAATGACTAGAGACATGCAAAATTCGCATTATTTTCTGACAGCTGACTAGAATCCAAGTGACTATAGGCTTGTTCAACGTCTCCCGCTGGCCGATATTGTCGTGACTTGACGCGGAGAATGCTTACACGGTAGAGAGGCCAATCTCTGTCAAGACGTAACACACGTAAATGACAACACATAAAAATTTGTGGCCAATTAAATAGCAGATTATGCTCTGTTATGCATAGGAAAGTGAAGTTTAGTCTCCTACCAAATGATAACGCGAATTTGGCATGTCTCTGATAAAGACAATCCAAATTTTACCAACAACAACAACGAATAATACTGGACACGGAAGCAATATTTTGGCGACAACAAATAATTCAGCCAATACACATCCACTAGTATCACTCTTGGTTTTCTATTTTCAAATGGAAGCAGACTGTATGCTCGACAAATTGCTAACATTGTGGGTAACGTGTGTAAAGGTTGTTAAGTTTTTTATACAGTATTTTAATTAACATATTGTGTAATTGCCAGTTTCATCATGGAATATAAAATATGTTGTGATTTATTAAAGACTCTCAGTACATAATCTGCTTGATGAAACAGTGTAAGAAGTGATGCGACTTCTTTATGTGATTTATCATCGGCATTGCAGTAGTGAAATTCGTTTTTGTAAATGGTATATAATTAATGTGTACCCACTAAAACAGTAATACAATTATTTTGTATCGTTGATACCAAAAATATGATTTTCACTCCTACTGTGCTATGCAGATTTCAATTTCAGTTTTCCGTGAAAAATACTTTAGAACAGGGAAGAAAAATTGTGTAGTAAATTGAGTGATATTGTTCAAGCACTAATGATATTGTTTTGGCAAATGGTTTAGGTCATTATACATTTACATACTGAAACAATGAACCAGAATTCATACCTCAACTATTTGAGATATATCGTTGGTATCTGTGTTAACGATAAAGTGAATTATTTTCATAGCTGTACATCATTGATAGGTAGAACATTC
>PNEQ01026795.1:0-15548 GCA_003012365.1 Medauroidea extradentata
GCGGAAGTTTTGACGACCCATGTGGCTGCTGCTTGTCTGGTCTCTGTGCTTCATGTTGCTGGCCTTTCTTAGCTACCGAGCTGAAAGTCTGGGGTTTCACTGACTGACTGAAAGATTCTAAGTTCTTCAGGGATACCTTAATCTCATCGATGTCCTTTCGCTGTAATAGATCCTGATCATGAGTAGACTTATCTAGACCAAGTAATTTTCCACCTTTTTTAGAGTGTCCCTTATGAAACAAAGCTCTTTGCCCTGGTCATGAACTAGGGTCTTCAGGATGCAGTTTTCATTAGAAAGTTGATCCAGCTTGTCGGCTAAGCTATTTAGAATAGAGACAATATTGTCCTGACCCAATTTCAGCGCAGCAATATCTGATATGCCCGGCAGGTTGGCACCAAAGCCTGGAAAATCATCAGAGGATTTGTCACACACGTTAGAAGATGAATCATCGGAACCAGAAAGTACTTTAGATTTCGGCGAACGAAACATATTTCCGACAACAGAGAATACTTAGCCCTCTGAGAACCAGACTAGCAGGAGCATTCGAGAAACACAACCTGCTCTGGCGAGCGCTTGAACTACAAAAAATATACAGGCATCACATTACCATATATCTATATATATATTATTTCAGTTTAAATCATTATTATAATATCGAAGATACAATAAAATTAGTGGACAATTTCGTTTTTGCATCGTTGACTATGAAACAAACTAGCCTTTATTTGGAACACATTTCGAGGGCATGGGTTCAAATCTGCTCCTTGCTAATTGTTTTATTAACCCCCAACACAAAAAGTGGGGTGTTATAAGTTGGACGTGTCTGTGTGTGAATCTGTGTGTCTGTGGCATCGTAGTTCTTAAACAAATGGACCAATTTTGATGATTTTTTTTTTTTTTTTTTTTTTTTGGAATCAGACATGATCGTGATGGAGTCTTAGTTATGATTCAAGGAAATCTTACTAGCCGTTAGAAGATAATGATCTCTTTTCTAGTTTTTAACTATTTATTCCAGAAGTGTTGCTTATCAACAGTGCACTGAAGGCAGCTATATACTCATTGTTTTAATTTTCATTGCAAACAATGAACGCTATATATTTTCAACTAGGACATTTTTTAACCTCTGATGCAAAAAGAGGGGTGTTTGTTATAAGTTTGACGTGTCAGTGTTTATATCTGTGTGTTTGTCTGTGGCATCGTAGCTCCTAAACGGATTAACCAATTTTAGCTGCAATTTTTTTTTTAGTTTGAAAGCTTGAAAGCTGACGTGATCGAGTGAATGAATGAAAGATTTTGGTCAGTGCTTAACGTCGGCCCCCCTGATGTGATTGAGATGGTTCTTAACTAAGATTGTAGGAAATCTGTTCAGCCATTTAAAGATAATCATATTTTTTCTAGTTTATTTTTGAGTGGATGTGAGCAATTCTACTGGTCTAATCTATTTGAAATTTAGTATCCTGTGAGTCTGGGTTTTTTTAATACATATTTTAAATATTTGCGAGTTATAATATTTTTAATATATATACAGTAAGATACTGGAATATGTATTTATAACGGAAATAAGCATTATTTTTTATTTTACCATCGTTACATTTTATGACATTTAATACTATTTTCCTAGAAGGAACAGCAAATGATATGTACTGTACATGTCTGAGCAATAGGTGATTTTATAATAGGCAACAGGTGTAGAAAATGACTTGCTAACCAGGAATTGGTATAGCAATGAAAAATAAGGAAACAGATGTGTAATCATAAAAGTGCACATTAAATTATAACAGTTTGAAATAATGTCTGTTGCATAATATTAACAATAATGTTTCCTTTCTCGTAGTACACCTTTTACATGCACATGAACTACATACAAATATTACTGTGAAATACATAACATTTCATATATAAAATGTACATTCGTAGCAGTCCGATTAATTCCTACTCTTTGTAGCCATTCTTGTTCAACTGCCAAGGCAGTTTCCCCTGCGGACTCACAAAGTACTGTGCAGATGTGTCCCTTATTTTGTATGCTACTCTTTCCCCTGAACAGTCCTCACTCGTCGCAATATTTACATCAAGTACACAGATGTGGCCGATAGCTGCCACACCAGTCACTGGCGTGAGCTTCTACTGTGGCTGTCGCAATTGCTCGCCACTGAAAGTGGCCCCATGTAAACAAGCTCTAAGTGGAAACAGTGACGATAGTACGTTGAATTAAAAATATATATAGACAGTTAATTAAAAACACCTTTCATCCAGTTTCATAACTTTTCACCCCCTTAGGTGTCAAATTTAGAAAAATCAGTAAACTGCATTTGAAGTATTTAAGCAAAAATTGTGTCAATATCTAAAAATTCAGTAAGATTGATATATACAGATCACGAATCGAAAACGTATTTTACCTTTTTTTACATCTTTGGAGTTGAATTTGGAAAATGTCCTGAAATATATTTTTGGTCTTTACATAAACATCATTTTGAAGCAATCAGGAATTCAATATCTCGACTTGTTTGATTGTTATCGAAGAATAATAGAAAACACATTTGACGTCTTTTCAACCCCATAATTAAAGTCTTTTGAAACGTCTTGAAGTCATATGTTATATACTGTATTTGTATATGTATGTAATTGAAGTAAAAATCACGTTGATAGCTCATTGGGTTTGAGTTGTACAGACGATTAATAAAAAACACAGTCCCACACTCTTTACTCTTTGGGAGTCGAATTTCGATGGAAGTGCGCTAGAGCACACTGTCAACACTGAATGACGTTAGACTGATGTTTCTGAAACTGTCTGTGATAAAATATGTGAAGATGCTTTATGTGTGTGACAATATGGTAACCCCATGTTTGTTTACCTGTGACAATGCTGTAAGTTTGTAACTTAAGTCCTTGGTACAAGTAAATGAATAGTTTTTAAGTTATGTTACTTACATTATGTTCATTAATCATAATCTCTGAGGGGATTTTATTATTTAGAAGGGCATTAGTACAAGTGTTCCTAACCTTTCAAAGGCTTCATCTCCTTATTGTTGGGGCCGTGCTGACTACCTCTCACCTCCCACCAAGGCGATCCGAGTTTGTTTCCCGGCGGATCGGGCCCCGGATTTTCGCATTGTGGCATCGTGCCAGACGATGCCGTTGGTCAGCTGATTTTGTCGGGGATCTCCCGTTTCCCTCTCCATTATCGTTCTGGTGCTGCTCCATACTCACATCATGTCACCCCCACCAGCGCTGAAGACCTCGATGTTGAGCGCTATCCAAAATATCTCTCCCTCTCTTTCTCTGTCTCTTGTTAAGCACAAAACGGGGGCATCAACTATGCCACAGCAAGCTATCTTCCTGTATATTCTTACCTCTCCCCCCATGATGCAATAGGGGTAGCGAAAAATCAATGGTGGGGCAAAAAACTGTTTAATCCCTGTAACGAAAAGTTATAATTTAACAAAATTAATTTATGATTTTTGTACAAGAAATATACAAAAAATTTTCTAAATGGTGAAGCGTTGCTGACATGCAAAACGAGACAAGACATTTAGATTTCCATGGGCCGGTGACAAGGTTGAATAGTGATTTAATTGATTATGGTAAAATCACAGTCACTAGAGAGAATAGTTGCAGGATATTGATGGCTATACCCGCCGTATCAACCAACTGCCAACTGTCAACAATAACGTTGCCATGTGGAAATTATCCCATGACTGCCTCACGGCAATGTTATTGTAGGGAGTTTGTCAAATAGACATGTCACTAGTGGAAAAAAAAATTGTGTTACGTATATTTTAATTTCAATCAGTGATTCAATATTTGTGAATAAATAAGTAAGTTTCTGTGATTAACAATTCAAGTAATGAAAATAAATAATAAAAAGATTTCAAGGCATTTTTTTAAAAAAAAGAAATACTGTAATTTCAAAATAGTCCCAAACTTTTGTCAACACACTAAAGTTGAAAAGAAATTGTTAAAAATGTACACAACCAGGGAGCCAATTCTTGAAATGATGCGAGATTATTCCATTGCGAATTTGCTCGGAATTTCGTAATGGATTCCATTTTGCTATTCTTGAGTGAAAATAACATCGAAATGAAATCATTCCATGTGGAAAAATCTCACATGCTCTTGGGGTCGTGAGATGCGATTACGCAACGCCTTGAAGACGGCAGCCATGACACTTTTACTGTGTATTTCTACAACCTCACTCTTTCAAACAGACGAAATAAAGCAATAAAGTACTGCAGAGTACCCGCACATATTTTTAAACTATGTTAATTCTTTGCTTGTTCATTTTATAATACACGATCGAGTCAATCCATTTCAAATCACACAGGCAATGTTCCTCAACATTTTTAAATTTCGTAATTTATTTATAGTGAGTTCCCTATAGGTAGACAGTCACAAAATAGCGTTTGGAAAAATATTATGAGGTATAGTTTTTTTGTGGCAGCCATTTTTAAATGGTGTTTGAGCAAATTTTTAAGAAAATCATGGTTTGCATAAAGTTGAATTGCCAAGCTATTTCAAAAGCTATCAGAATAATTAAAAAACCAGTGTGTTCAGCATTAAATGAACTTCAAAAATACATTTTCTTAATTATTCTATCATGCAAGAGAGTCAGTCAAAATCTTTCTGTAAATACTGATAAAAATTATATGAAACGTTACTTTTTAAGACCATGAATTCTTATGAAGGAAGATAGACTCACTAATAATACGTTATTTCTGTGTTGAGTACTTACATAACTACCTGCAGCATAAGTTTGTCATGAGAATGCAGTCATTTTTTTTCTAGAGCTTTTCAAAAATAGCTAAAACCACTTTAATGTTGATTTTCTCAGGTCAATATCTGAAAAGGGACTGAATAAAAACAAGTGAAAATTTTATAAAATGTTCTTCATACACATAGGAAGAACTTACAAAAATATTATGACTGAAACTCAACTACACTTGGAGAAATACAGCGGTGAATTCCAGTAAAAATGCTGCCCTTCTACACGCTCATGCAGTGCCATGTTAGGAACCACGGGCTTGGAATTATTGTAATTGGCGTTGGTCAAATAATGTTTAAACCATTACAAACAATAAATGATAAATAAAATATTTAAACTTTTAAATAACAATGGGCAGTGATAACAATACGTAACTTGTAATTCTTTGAGTTAACTTACCAATATATTTGTTGTTCTACACTTGCGTACAGTATACACACACGATAATGTTTCTCTATATATATTTAGATTCAAAACTTCACTTCTAACTACTTGCCAGATGCAATTTTCATTACAGAGGTAAACAAACACGATATTTCATTGTATAGTTTATAAGTTATGTTGTGTGTTCTTCCAGTCACTGTGGTGAGTTCCAATGGAGTAACTTTTCGAATTATTTTATTTACAGGCACCTAAGCAGTGTCATTTTTGGAAAGTTGAAAGGCAGTTTTTGGTCCAGAAGGGTAAAAGAAATGCACCAAAACATCATTGTTATCTTCACTTTTGTCTTCAATTTTTCCAAGCCACCACTTCTCGTCATATATACAAACAACAAGTTGATTATTTGTAAAAGATGATACGTTTATAAAAGGTATTGAAGTTTGATGATCATCAAAGTTTGAGCCTTTGGATTTGATTGTCACTTATGGAGACATATCTGTGATAGCTTCTTGTTCCTTTCACTGGTAAACAACATTCAAATCTTTCAGTCAGTTTTGCTTCCATTTGTTCAATTTCAGCTGAAGAAACATATATATATATATATATATATATATATATATATATATATATATATATATATATATATATATATATATATATATATATATATATATATATATATATATATATATATATATATATATATATATATATATTTAACTCCAGTAATATTGTTTTGACAGTATTTGAACATATCTTGTGGAGTCAGGATGTGTTCTGTTCTGTGTAAGGTCTTTGAAGGGAAGCTCGTGTAACTTCTCGTTTTGTTGTTCCGCCTATCCCATCACACGAATTTTTTCCATGTGATGAGGCAAAGAAATTCCACTCTGCTAGTAAGCCAAAATCATTTTTGTGTTGGCAGACATTAATGAAGTTTTTCTTATTTTTGTACTGGCTGCTTGCACCATCTGTAAAGTAAATAACTGTTTCAACATTATGTATTATATTCTTAATTTCCCTAATGAGGTGATGTTGGAATGAATACACAATCATGGTATTGTGATGAATGTGGTCACTAATTACACAAACAGATTTGCAACATACCCCGTCTTCTTTTTTAAAGTAGATGACAAATGGATGCAGTGTCGCTTGTGTATTAGTCCAGTGAAAACTTTGAATTTCATCCTGTACCGTAAAAGTATAGTTTTCTGCAAAATCACCAATCACTAAACAGTGGGTTTCTTACAAGTTTTCTTTCGTTTCCTTGAAATACTGAGCTTGAGCTTTTGAGATAAAGTGATGGGATTTTAAAAGCACAAGCTTGTCAACAAGAGAATGTAAAAATTCCTCACTGGCATTACCTGTGTAATGAGCTCAGCTCTATCCGTTTGTACCCACTGTTTGAAAATTACTTCATCAGGCAAGATGTCAAGTTCATTTTTTAAGACATCAAGTAGGGTATCTGGTCCAGGACATACTGCACAGGCACCAAGCATAAATTTTTCATTGTCAATATCACATACCATGAAAGCTATCAGGTCTTTATAATTTGCATTAAGCTTTGCTCCTTCTATCATTAGCTTTGTGTTTTTATGATGCTTGCAAATGCATACGCTTTGAGTTCCTGATGAACCAGGGAGAACGCACCACTTTGGGCGTAGAGCGCAAAACATAGAGCGGCCAATTTTTTTGATCTGGGTATTTCTGTTTATAGCGGCTGTAGAGCTCATTCAGCGAGAGAAGAATTAACCTTTTCTGCTTCTGTACCTTAACATTGTTAATCACAGTTGAAACGCACTCCTTTTTACCAGGACATAAGCGACTAGTTTCATCATCCTCGTAAAATTCTTGAACACAATTAGTAACAACTTCACCTATTTTGTTGCCTTGTCTTTTTGAAAGATGTGGTAAGATGCCTTGATCCTTTACTAGGTGCCTAGTTAACGTCACCATGTATTCAGATGCACCAAATTCCTTGATAATTTGTGTCTTTGACCATGATCTTGGCAAGATGCTAATTATCTTAATTTTATCATCTTTACTAGAAACTTTGAATTTTTCTTTCAGTTTGGTAATAAGTATATCATACTCACTTTCTACATTTTCTATACTCTCTTCATTCTCAGCTTCGAAGTCATTGTGGAAAGATTCTTCCAGTTTTCGCTTCACTGCACTAGTAATTTTATCAGTTTTTCTTTGTAAAGCTGACAGTCGCTGTTCTGTGTTAAGCTTTGTTATTTTACACAAAGGAGATAATTCCAAAGTTTCACAAATGGATTCTACTTGATGCAAGGGATTATCCTCAATTAATTCAAAAGGCCCAGGAAGAAATTCAGGGTCATTTTCAATAGAATTTGCCACATCTTCAACTGGTTTTTCTACAAAAATGTCTGATGCACAAGTTGGACATAGAGCTTGTCCAGGAATTACGTTAATATCCACATTTTTACTCTTGGAAAGGTGTTCAATTAGTATTTTACGCAAACCATTTTTTACTGGTTTTTTGTGAGAATCAAATGGGTCACAAAATTTTTTCCCAAAAATGTGGTTGTATTTGTCAAAATATTTGTTTTGGTGGTAATGGCAAATATTAGTAATTTCTTTCGAAATTCTTAATTTCAGCAAACTTTGTTCTTCAGCTGGCAAGTCACTCACCCTTATTAATTCTTGAGGCACATCTTTCTTGTAGTGTGGTTTATGACACTGTTCACTTATTAGTTCACCAACAAAACAACTCATCTTGAACAATATATATTTCTTGAAACCTATACAAATTTGGTACTTAACTGATAGGACATGTTCACTAGTCGAAGAACTATCACCAACTGAGCCTCATATATGTCCAAGCAATGAATGTTTGGAATGGGGACGGGGGAGTTCACGTCACCACTCGCAGAGACATGTAAGAACAGGACAGTTGTAGGCTGTACAGACGGATGCAGATGGAAGAGTTCAATTGTACTCTTGCAAAACTCTCATTGACTTGCGTGCCTTCACAGAAAATAGTACAAAAAGTTACATTGAAACTCACAACAGTAGTTACAAATGAAGTTATGAATCTAAATATATATAGAGAAACATTATCGTGTGTGTATAATGTACGCAAGTGTAGAACAACAAATATATTGGTTAGTTAACTTAAAGAATTACAAGTTACGTATTGTTATCACTGCCCATTGTTATTTAAAGGTTTAAATATTTGATCATTTATTGATTGTAATGATTTAAACATTATTTGACCAATGCCAATTACAATAATTCCAAGCCCTTGGTTGCTAAACATGGTACTGCACGAGCATGTAGAAGGGCAGCATTTTTACTGGAATTCACCGCTGAATTTCTCTAAGTGTAGTTAAGTCTCAGTCATAATTTTTTTGTAAGCTCTTCCTATGTGTATGAAGAACATTCTATAAAATTTTCACTTGTTTTTATTCAGTTTCTTTTTAGATATTGACCTGAGAAAATTGACATTAATGGGCTTTTAGCTATATTTGAAAAGCTCTAGAAAAAAAATTACTCCATTCTCATGACTGAAACTTATGCTGCAGGCAGTTATGTAAGTACTCAACACAGAAATAACATATTATTAGTGAGTCTATCTTCCTTCATAAGAATTCATGGTCTTAAAAAGTAACGTTTCATGTAATTTTTATGAGTATTTACAGAAAGATTTTGACTGACTCTTTTGCATGATAGAATAATTAAGAAAATGTATTTCTGAAGATCATTTTATGCTGAACACACTGGTTTTTGAATTACTCTGATAGCTTTTGAAATAGCTTGGCAATTCAACTTTATGCAAACCATGATTTTCTTACAAATTTGCTCAAATGCCATTTAAAATGGCTGCCAAAAAAAATTATGCCTCATAAAATTTTTCCAAACGTTGTTTTGTGACTGTCTACCTATAGGGAACTCGCCATTAAAATATCAGGCAATTTAAAAATGTTGAGCAACAAATTTTATTCATTTTGGGTGATTTGAAATGGATTGACCCTAGAAGTACATTCACATATCTTCAACTAAGCTACATTTCACGTCCCTCGCTATGATAACAAACATAAATGTGATATACTCCACAAGAAATTTCTAGAAAAACATGTACACAATTCACCAAAAACATATGTCCTATGTGATATCCCTACGTAAGTCCTTGTGGGCCAATTGGTTTCTGATAATGTTACAGTTCAAGGTAGTATGTGTATTCAAGCAATAACATATTCTACTTAAGCTTGCAATCAGGTTATTTCCAATAGGATGTTGCATCTGTAAACTATGCTCAGATAATCTGCACGTACCTGAATGACATACTTGGAAAAATATGGACTGGAAGAGCTGAAAATTTGCTATGACAAGCACAATCTCCCAAATCAAGCAATGTGACTTTTAGCAATAGGATATGATGAAGAAACAAGTTTAACCTATGAAACTGTGAAACCTACACATCCACACCCATCTTTACAGGCAAAGAAGTTTACCAAGTGAAATAAATTCCATATAGCATAAATAGCAATACATATGTATTCCATTTTGTACTTGTAATTTACACTTGTCCATACATGTGTATACCAAGAATGTGTACTTATTTTAATTTTCGTGCTTCTCCAACATCTTCATTACAACGCATACATAATTAATTCCTCTATTTGTATAGGTGTATATAAAAATATCAAGTAGTGCTGTAGTATTATAGGCACACATATCATCAAGTACAAAATATATTACATAATTTGTGATGGGACAACTGTGTTCAACCGGAGATTTTAACTCAATAAAAATTACTTACCAAAATTAAATTATATGACGGGAGGAATCGTAATTTAGTAATAAAGGTGAAGTCATTTGGTAATGAACTGGACGTCAAGCGGCTTGCCAACAATAATCTAATGTAGAAGATTACACTAAATGATAAGTTACATCACTTAAGGTGTGGGCTGGCTCTAATACAATTGTGAATCTATCATTTTGAGACCTGTTTTAAACTGCCAACTATCTCATGTGTGTAACAATAGCACAAGCTATTCCTCTATCAGTACTTAACACTACTGACAAACAAGAGTGAGTGAGATATATATATATATATATATATATATTCGGTGAGCGTTTAACATAGAGGTCGTTAGCATTGGTGAGAGGTGACATGAGGTAAGTATGGAGCAGTACCGGAATGAAAGGGTACGGGAAACAGGAAATCCCCGAGAACAACCACAGACCAATGGCATTGTCCAGCAAGATTCCCATATGCAAAAATACGGGGATTAACCCCGCCGGGAACCAAGCACGGATCGTCTTGGTGGGAGACAAATGGTCTAACTATTCAATCACCGCGGTCCCCCTGTCAAACCCAAGAACTACAACTGAAGAAAAAAAATTATTTTCATATATAAATGGCTCAAATGGTTTACAAAATACAGTGAACAAATATTGTCACCTTGTGGTTATTTTAACTATTTTTCACAGTAATAATTTTTAAATTTGTTTTTTAAATAATTCTGCAGAGTTATTTAAATTAGGAAGAAAGTAGTGATTCTAGAAACTTCTAGGATGGTCAAGAAGGTTTTAGGACTGCACTAAATTATAAGTCATTACTTCCATTCTTATGGTCAAAGAAATTCATTATTTTTTGTTTGTGTTAAAATGGTCATCGATTTCCTGATTGGACGAGATACTGTGGCATTACTGCCAGCCTGTGGGAAAAGTCTAGGGTACTCCTTGGACACGGAAGTTCAAGCCTGGCTGTCATCACTGAATTCATGTGAGAAAGCAAAGCATGCCAATGTCGCCTGCTTCAACAACCGTTATAGTTGGACATTCTTTTTCATCTTTTTCGTCAAGTTTGCATGCTCCATTGTCACGTAATGTACTCTTTAAAGTTTGGGTTGAGATTCTTTTTTTTAATTCAGTTTTGGCATGCTGTCATCAAAATTCATGTTCGCATCAAACATTTTGCATCATTATGTGTAAGGTTATTGCTGTTTGTGAATTTTTTTAATTATTCCTTTTGATTTTGCCTACAGTGCATTGGTCACCCATGAATTGACAATGGCAAATAAACTTATTGTATGGACGCTTCACAAATGAAGCTAATGTAAATAGAAATGAGTGCTTGATTAAAGGCAAGGTTGCTTGTTTTGAAATTGAAAGAATTAGAATTGGAACTCATAGACGTGACATTTGAAACAATGAAAATGTTAATTCATATACTTCAATGTCATTTTCTATTAAATGGTAGAGGTCAGCGAATATTCGAAATCGAAAAAATTCTCGCGAATAATTTATTATTCGATTAGATATCTAGAATCGAATCAGTTTACCAAATAATCGAAATTACTTTTTTTTTACCTTTAGCTTGATTGTGTGTTTTCTTTATGAATGCAAACACGAGCTTTTTAATAAGTACACCGCTGCTGCTTTACAAATTCCGAAGCAACCAGGGTTGCATCTGGTTGCAACCAAAGCAGTCCAAAAATGCCTTGTTCACAAAAAACGCTACCAATTCAGCCTTGAAAATATGCCTATTAGTTCCATTGTGCGTCTCGGCAACGGCAAGGCCGATCGATATCGCCTCTCGCAAGCCGCAATAGTAGATTATTATCTGTGGTCAAATCATCAATATGTCGTCATTCTATGAAATAGTTGTTAACGGTAATCAACAAATAAAGATGTGGTAGCATCGTTAGGCCTGAACTATACGAAAAGGTGTGTTCAGTCTTCGTGAAAATTTTCATTTATTTGTGTTGTAGGTTGAACTGTTTAGAAGCAAGTGAAAAAAAGTATATGCGCGAGTGAGTGAAAATGGCAGACGTTACGACGAAATGTAAACGAAGTGACGTGACAATATTTTGAGCAAGGTGATGGCGAAGCTGTTTGCACTCACTGCAACAAACGTTTGAAAATGCCAACAGGTTTGTTGGTTGAAATAAGACTGTGTTACAATTGCCGTAGTGTTACCATAAAAAATTATCGTAACATAACCGTACATACAATAAGAATCATCAGTTTCCGATCCTTTTATGGGCTTCCAGCGAGTACCGACTTGGCAAGTGGCGATTGCGGTGTGATATCCTGTGTTGTGTGGCGTGCACCGTATTTACAATGTGTTCTATTTTTTATGGTTATTTCGTACAGCAGTTTTAGCACAGTCTAGACCTACACAATTAAATTTATTTTTCTCTTCAAGCTGAAACAGAACACTTGATAGGTTGATTTACCTAGTGAAATAGATTACTAAACCCTTGCCTATTCAAAATTATATGCCGACTGAAAGACAGCACAGCACATAACAATATTTATTCAATTTTTTTCAGTGTACAAAGTGATGCCATTATGCTTATACAATTACAATACTTTTGTATTTCAATATGTGCAGTAGCCTAAGTGTAAAAATTAAAACTACGATAATTATAAACAACTGAAATTTTTTAAGGAAAAATACTCTATGCTGATGGTCTAAATGCATTTTTAAATAATTTTGCTTTCACTACAAAAATGACAATCCTGTTTTTGTAAAAATTTAATAAGTTACTGAAAAATAACCAATTTTCAGTATGTCTTGTTTCACTTATTATTTGTGTTAAACACTTAATAAAAACTGACAGTGATCGATTTGATGTAACCTATGTTCTCAAGTCGATGGAGTCTTCAGTAACTTACCCTGTGTTTCCTTACTGACGTAACTTAATATTCAATTTGAAAAAAACTTCGAAATACGGGAATAATCTTAGATTCAATTAAAAATTCGATTTGATTTAAGAAATGCTGATTCACAGACCTCTATTAAATGGAATAGAATTATAACATAAAATGTGATTTGATTATGTTGTGGTTACTGTCCTTCAAGCTAAGGCCCTACTTGTCCAAATTTTCTTGTATTCAATGATTTTGTGTACCAAAATTGATTTCCATTATGATTAGATTTGATATGAGCATTTACATCAACATAAATTTTATGTAATTTATTGTCTCGTCCTGAAAGGCTATGATTTTGATAGAGAGCTTTCGTGTATGTAATTGTATTTGCAATTTGTATGGCAAACATCTTGCATTTCAGCGCACCTTTCGATGGAGAAGTATTTGTCTTGCACAATCCTTCCTAAAACGAGTATGTGAATTTATTTTGTAGGATGGAGTGTCCAATCCACAAATTATTCCCTTTATGTTTGCAATCTTGATGAACGCCAGAAATAAAGTATCAAATAAATCATTAAAATCAAAGGCTCTGAAACCCAGAAGTTATAACGCAAAAAATGGGTTCAGTTACAGTGTGTTATTTGCATTTGTCTGGTGCTGAAATTGTTAACGGTGAAAAGCTTACCATTCTATACACATGTCATCAAATAATTTAAGAAAAAATTCTGGGTTGAGGATCTAGACTTTCATGTGACCAATGTTCAGCTACAATGTCTATTTTCATGCCTAAAGTTGTTTGAGATTTCTGCCATATTCAAATTAAACAGTAATTAAATTGTTCCCTATTGCTTTCCTGCATACAATTATATATAGCTGCATTAACTTATCGGAGGTGCAAAGTTCTAAACAAATTCAAATATAACAACTAACAACTGTGTATAAGCACCACCTATCATCACCCTAATTTACTAACGGCTTTGCACAGGATGGCGTACAGTAAGCTGAACCTACACCATTTCAAGACATGGAACAAACATGTTTAGTAATCTTAAAAAATATTCAAGAGATACTTCTCAGCCGCTGCTATTCTATCACCTAAGATTGTAGTACTTGTATAAATTGTAATATAATGTTTAGATATACAAGCCCAAATGTCATTTATAATGTTCTGTTTGGTAACATCCACATTATATAAACTGAGTCAACATGTCAAACCCCAAGCAAGTGCTATTATTATGCCTGCGAAGATGCATGTGGTGGAAAATTCATATGTGTGTTGGATCACCCAAAAAAATTGCAGATTGACGCACTATTTTTAAATAAAGCGTGCCAAACTCTACAATAAATATTTTCAGGTACTGTTCAGTTATAAGGTGAAGTTCTATTGCCTGTTGTTACATACTGGTTGGATCTAAAATGGACAGAAATTGCTCCATCATTCATGAAGAAGTCAATGTTTACAGACATGAAAACTGAAACAGTTATAACCAACCTAAATACAAATTTTGTTTTTATGTGCAAAATTTCCAGATAACTTAAATTTTCTTACTTTTGCCATTCTGAAGTACTTGCAAGCTTCAAAAACAGGAATGAAAATAACTACATATAAATGTTAAAGTTGACGAGCAAAAATAAATATAAAAATAATGCTACAAGAATGCAGTCTGACAAGGGAAATGCAAATAAGTCAAATAATGGAAAATATATCATTTTAATTTTCAATTATGTATATATAAAGTAAAAGGCTATGAAATCTGTCAGTAGAGCAGGTCCCTGATCTACAGCTGTAGTGAAGTAACTAAACCAGTCAGGACTATTGAATAATTAAAAACTAATATACATTGTATGTTGGCAATTAAAGTCGTGCAACCTCATTTACCCTAACATCAGTAACTCAGTTAGCGGTGTTCCAAAAACGATCAAGGTAACCTGTATTCAGAGTTTGTGACATGTATCTCACAACAACTCCACATTGTGCAAGATAGCGAAAAACTACAATGGACAGCCTGCCATGACAGGCACTTATGACACACTCCCACGAAAAATGACTCCCATTAATAGAAATACCAACGGATTCTCTGCAACAATTACATAGTCTGGACTGCACCTTGCTGTTCATCTACTTTTCTGTGCATCTGCGTAATTCAGGATAATAGTGGTAGCTATTCAGTGACACATCATACTACCACAACAGTCTTCCATAACTAATTTCAACTTGTAATTCATATAGTGATAAGGTCAGTTCTGAAAAACTTCACTAGAAATGACATTCCATTGATTGTGTCTGATTTCAGATGTCACCATTTTGAGCTACTGTGCCAGAAATGTGATATGTGATTTCAACAAGTAGAAAACTAATTAGAGCTTTCACACAAGTATTATAATTGTCCTGACAAGATAAAGTACAGTGAACCCTCGATACCTCAGACTAAAAGGGGCGAGAAGCTGTTCGAGTTACGATTTGTCCGTGTTATTGAGGGGTGTCCGGGGGGAAGGGTAATCAGTCATTATAAACAAGAAACGTGAGGAAATCAGTACGCTATCATTTCTACAAGCAAAAGAGGCGGCAATATACAGGGCGTTCGGAAACTCTTTGCCCAAACTCCGGGAGGTGATTCCTCATGAAAAATGAAGTAGACATTGTAGTGGACACTTTACCGAAAAGTGAATATTAAGGGCGTAATAAGCCTTCGAAAATCGGGTTTGAAAACGGTATTTTGTCAAAATATCTCAAACGGTTAAGAGTAAAATAACGAATATTTGGGTGATGGTACGAATG
>PNEQ01026796.1:0-15652 GCA_003012365.1 Medauroidea extradentata
ACCCTAGTGCTCATGTACCTATCAGTATAAAACAATCAGTAACACCGCCGAGTGGGATCATTAACAGTACCTGGACAGACCACCCCCTGAGTGTAAGAGTCTCGAAGTGTAATACTGGGGAGTATTGCTGGCGCCCACCCTAACATCTCATATAACATCTAAATTAAATTGATCTCATCCCGCTCGAGAGAGAGAGTGTTAGGTACTACTTTTCATTGTAAAATAACTTTTATAAAAATCGTGGAATTTATCACATTTACATACACTGACGCCAGCCCAAAGCCAGCGACACCTAGAACATTCCCACCCTCGTCGCCACACATGTGCAAGGCAGGACGGGTCTTGAATGCAGTGTTGTGTATCTGCGAAAGTAATGTGTCGGAGAACTCTATTTGAATTGCCGCAGCCGCAGATAATTAGTATTGTTTATGTTCTGCAGAAATAATAGTTAAGGAAACAATTATGTGTTTGTACAACTGCACTTGCAAAATGTTTTAATGTTAGTGTTTTGTGCCATTTGCTTAATTAAAGTAATTCATTAACGTGCGACTTCCGGTGGTGTACTCCCCGTAGGTGGCCATGTTGGGTCCATGCAGCAGCTAGCTCGTGGCAATTTATCGTCATCACCGAGAGAGGTAAGACGCTGTCCGCGCACACTTTCATTTTTTGGTTCTATGAATTAGTCGCAATAGCCTTCCGTAGTTTACCGGTCAACCTGTTCTCTTGTGCGCATGCCTTGACGTTCCCCGTAATCAGATACTGCAGTGTAATTAACGTATTTGTACCCTCATGGCCTTTGGTAATTTAAGACGTGACAAGTGCATAGGTGTGGGCCACGCGGCCGTAGGGTGTGGTCTAAGGGTGTTGCATCCACCATCGTCGGAATTTAAAACATTGCAAGTAGGGGTGATATTTTTGTTCAGGGTTCATGTAGTAATTTAAGGGTGTTGCAAGTGTTGTTTGAGCCTCGCGGTCGCAGCACCAATCTGTGCACATCGGGGCCACCTTCAGTTCAAGTGATTTGTTCATTGTTATAGTTGTGCTCCATAAATACTGTTAGAGTTTTAGGCCTTTTGATCAGGGTTCATGTAATTGATTTCAGTGTTTTGTGAGTGTTGTTCACGCCACATGGTCGCCACACCAATCGGTGCGCATCGGCACCATCCTCAGTTCAAGTAATTTGTTCGTTGTTATTATGCTCCATAAATATTGCTAGGGTTGTACGTACTTTGTCAGGGATCTGGGTACGTTAAATTCTGCAAATTGGGGTTTTATGCAACCACATCATCATCCATCCGTCCCGCCTATACCAGGCCTGTGTTCCAACCTAGGGCTACCCAGCATGCAATGTGTTCAGCTTCCTAGCCAATTGGTCAGAACTCTGTATGCCGTCCCTGGGTACACCCCTGCAGTCCACCCTAGCAGCTGGAGATGCCCTTACCCTGCAGGGATTGTGTTATCAGACACTACAGAGTGGGAAGTAGTTGTATGTTGTGTCTGTAGGTGGAATAGGTTAGATACCCTGGACATTACTACCAATGCAAGGCACGCAGTGCATCGAGATGTGAAATAAACCGAGCTTTTTGTATGACCATATATTACGTGTTGTTTATCATAGTTGTAGAATCCCACTTAAACTTACAGTAATCAGCGACGCTAGTGTCTATGCGAGTCACGTTATTTTGTAAGTGACACTGAGGTAGAGGTGAAAAATGCACGAACCCATAACCAGCACTGAGATAGTTTCTAGAATTGCAATGTGTGGGCCATATTGCTGGCGCCCGTAAAATCAGTACCAAGATCACCATCACTCTCGGAACCCCTCTACCTCGTGTGTTGTTAACACCAGTAAAAAATATAAAAAATATTTTTTATCATAAAACCTACACATAATTACAAATCGTAATTTTTGCTTATCAAAATGTTTGTCAAGTGTAAAAAAATATTCTTTTGCTTTGATCAACAAATAATTACTAACAATATTTTATACATTATTTCTCAAATTATCATATTTTACGCAAGCTATTCACTTTTTTGGCTTGATATTACTCAATAGAAGTAGACAAATACATGCATAACTTGTAATAGTAAAGAGCTATGCAGATTTTATTATTACACACAATGTAGTTTAGTAGTTCTAAAATATATCACAAATTTTTTTAAGAATGGATTTCTTTGAAAAATGGAAAAATTCACAGCCCTACGTTGCATGTCACATACTTTAACGAGTATCTTTACTGTTCTATTTTTACTGTTGTGTTTGCTCACATGGCACTGCCTCTGTGGAGTTATTTTTTTTTTTTTTTGGCTGCAGTTGATGGCACTGGTTCGGGGAAGTGCCTGACACTCAGCCGAAGGGGGTTTAGAGTTCCAGCAGTATCTTCATAGGAAGGGCATCCACCATTTAAGCAAACACATATAGTACTACGATTTTAAATGCTGCTTAACATGATTTAGCAGATAATACAACAATTTAATATGTTTCCCAACCATGTGGGAAATATGGAAAAATAACTGACTACACCACGTTAACTGCTTTTGTGTGCAATCCAAAAAACTTAAGCTGCAAGTCAGACTTGTCAACCTAACTCATTTTCTTACTGTAGTCAACAACAGCGGCTAGTTTCTTTACAAACTTCTCAGTGTTGAAGTTCTTTTCTGTCTGCTTCATATTGTGTGTATGTGTATTTTCGAAAGCATAAACATCACATTTCTTATGCCATTTTTCAGCTAGCATAACTTCTGTATAATACACAAGTCACTCGCTCGTCTATAGCCATTTTTTTTGTGGAAAGATTGGCACTGACTTTCTGTTTGGCCTAATGGTGCCACAAGCCCCTAGTATAATTTTCATATAAATGGTGAAACAGTGCGAGGTTTGTGTACCAATTATCAGTGAATGCAGAGTGGCCTGGTTCCAGATATAAAGAAAGGAGGGTTTTGACAGTTAATCCTTATATATTTACATTGTAATCCTCATTAGTGTTTGTCGTAGTTCTAATGTACTTCAACAAATCTAAAATGTACTCAGTCTGGCAATCACAAACAATTTTATACCTGCTTGAAAGCCAAATGGCCTTTCCACACAATGTTTTCATTGATGCAAAGGATTTTTACATGGCCAAAAACTATTAGCACTGAAGTAGATGGACAAGAAACCAGTCACAATGTTGTCTAGAATCCACATTTCTGAAAATAAAAGTGTTACAGTCAATGGAACAAGGCGCATGAAACCACAAGTTTTATTAGATTACAATAGTACAATGGGAGGTGTGGACCTTGTTGACCAGTGCACAACAAACTGTGCTGTACCCAGGAAGATGGGAAGGGGGGGGGGGTAAGAAATACTATAAGAAGATATATTTTCATTTAGTAGACCTAGCAATATGGAATTCATTTTTACTTTATCCAAAGTTGGAAAGGAAGCTGTCACATCTGGAGTACAGAGTGGACATTGTCAAAAATTTTATTGAACAGTTTCACAAGCCAACAATGTCACCTGGATGAGGTAGGCCTGGAAAATCACTGAATCCATTGAGAATGAGTGAATGTCACTTTCCAGCGACGATCCCGCCAACTGACAAGAAAAGCAATCCAACACGCCAGTGTGCAATGTGTAGCAGGGTAACAAGATGCAAGGAAAAAAATACAGCGTGAAACACGGTACATGTGTGAAGACTGTGATGTGCCACTGTGTGTTGCACCATGTTTCAGAGTTTATCACACAACAGACATTTAGGCAAAAGTTCATTATAGCCAGAGCGGAAAGCATCCATGAAAAAATCGACAAATATAAAGCAATCCAACACGCCAGTGTGCAATGTGTAGCAGGGTAACAGATGCAAGGAAAAAAATACAGTGTGAAACACGGTACATGTTTGAAGACTGTGGTGTGCCACTGTGTGTTGCACCATGTTTCAGAGTTTATCACACAACAGACATTTAGGCAAAAGTTCATTATAGCCAGAGCGGAAAGCATCCATGAAAAAATAGACAAATATCAGTACAAACTCCAGTGTCATTACTCTGCTACTATTTTTACATAAACATTCTTTTTTTTATTGTGCTGTGAAACACACAAAATATGTCTCAAATACAAACTTTGAGTTTTTAGTAAAGAATGACATTGTCACGACGAACAATTATTTTTTTGTGTATTGTAAACTTATTTTATTTATTTATACACTATCAAAATTCAGCACAACGGCCGATTTACAATTTTTTGTGTGCAAACAGAATCACTAACGAAATACATATTTACAGAGGAAAAAGAAAAATTGGAAAAAAAAAAGTTATTAGAAGGACTTACTTAAATATTTGTTTACATATATAACAGATTAAATATTAAAACACAAGATGATAAATGCACAGAGAAAAAAAATTACTCACAACCACATATCATTACTTTCAGCCACTGTAATAGTAATTTTCTTGGTTAAATTATGTAAGTTGTATATGTTGTCTGTCAAACAACCTTCTTCAGTTTTGACGATTTTGGCCTGTCAACAATGTAAGTCTATATATTTTTTTGAAAATTGCTAAGGAACTTGTAATTTTCAGGTTGGATGGCAGCTCGTTCCAGACACAACTAGCCATGTAACTGAATGATTGTTGGAATGTTGCGCTTTTGTGACGCTGTATTTGGGAGTTGGTTTTATGCCTTGTGTTGTAGTTATGGAGGGAGTTTAGTTGAATTAGTTTAGACGCCAAGAACTGCGGAGTGTTATTGAGAGTAATTGACTTTAGTTTTGTGGCAAAATTAAATAGTCGTCTACTTTCCATGTTTAACCAACCAGTTTTTTTAATGGTTCTGTGACATGGCTTCTTCCTTTCAAGTTGTAGCTGTATCTAACACATGTATTTTGTAATTTTTGCACTCTATAATTCAATGTGTTATCTATATTACAAAACTGGCCTGAATAGTAGTTGAATGCGGATAGAACAAGGCTATCACAAACCTTCAGTTTTAGACAAGAAGGAAGAATACGTCTGAATTTATGAAGGTAAGATTGTAGTAGCCGGTTTGGAGGAGTGCATGCTTTACAAACCTTGTGAGGTATATTTTTATACGAAGATCTATTCAAACTGATAACATTTACATATGTACAACATTTTTTATTCAGGCTGTTTTTTTATAAAATTATATGTGTAATTTTGTAAAGGAAATATTTTCATTGATTTTAATGTAAGTTTCTACTAAATCTGGCCAGTTCCATAAATATATGTAGTGGTCTCAGTGAATATTTGCACAGACGAGTATACTCTGCTTAGTAAAATAGTGTCCATTCAAAATGACATAATTGTGGGATGAATGATAATTTTAATGTATTTTGTGCAGTGTGTCCATTTGCATATTGAAAACACTGTATTTCCAAAAATGTGTAATTTTTAGATAATAATTACTTTTGACACATATTTCTCACCATACTGAAGATTACTATTGTTATAACCACTTTTCATGTTACAAAATGTATGAAATTAATTTTTAGTTACATAATTAATGATGTTTGTATATTTTATAAATATTTATAATGTGTTAAGTACATTTTAATACAGACAAGTATACTCAGGTTAGTAAAACAGTGTGCAAGGAAATTACATAATTTCGTGGAAAATTTAAAAACTAGCGTATTACATGTGGTACCTTTATTTGCATATTGTAAACAATATGTTACAGAAAATTTCATTTTCAAAAAATTGTTATTTTGGACACATACATCTAGCCCTAATAGATATGCTAAGGGGTTACTAGGAATGCCAGTCCCATAGTTTGTGTCAAAAAGAAAGCTGGAGCTGTGAGGTTATGTTTAGATGCTAGTGCTGAACAAAATCACAATCACAGACCGTGAAAGTCCAGTACTAACAAAATAAATTTTAAGGCTTTAGCAAGATTCAGTAACCACTGAATTCAGATTTGTGGCAATATACTGCAGTCTTGTTCAAAAACCACCAATATGTTTTATTGTTATGCCATTTGGTTTGTGCAATGCAGTGGCAGAGTTCACCTGCTGTTTGGATTTCACTTTAAGAAGTAAGTGCCAACTATTTGCCCGAGCATATGTCGACGACATAATGATCACATCAAGGTCATTTGTAGAACACCTTGAGCACATAAATATGATGATCACAAAGTTAAGAAAAGCTGTTATGACTATAAACATTAAAAAAATCTATTTTCTGGAGGAAAGAATTACCATTTTTAGGCCACGTTTTACCCCACATCGTATCCAAACCGCACCTGGAAAATTTCAAGCTATCACTTACTTTTCTGTAACTCGTAATCCAAATAAATTATTAGCTTTTTGAGTTTTCAATCTAAATTAAAGTGGAGAAAAAAAAAAACTAGTGTTGCAAAATCATTATTCGCTCTCTTACAAAAGGGTAAAATTTAGACATATCTTTTTAGATGAACATGTTTATTATCATCCTGTAATTAGATGGTAATTTTTACTATACACAGAAGCTTGGGCCTATGTCCTTGGTAAAAAGCTAGCCCAAATTGATGATGACAGGGTTCATTAAGTTATTGCTATAGCTAGTCATACTTTTAAAAAAATTATACAGTACCTTAACGAGAAGTGCTAGCAATAATCTAATCATTAGAAAAATTTAGAGATATCTAGTTAGGTGAAAAAATTATTTTAAAGAGTGATCACCACGCGTTAACATATCTTAAAGTAGGAAAGACATCTGGAGACAGTTAAATTCTTCTGCTGCAGGATAAAACATTTTAATTTTGCCAGAATTGTGTAAAAAATGTAAAAAAAAAAGTGGTTTTTGTTAATAGTTTATTTTCGGTTATTTTCACGTGGAAAAGTATGTACATAGTGTTTACAGTAATTTCTTTTGGTGTTCAACTAAAGTCGCATGTCACAGTTTAGCCACATTTTGTATATTCGCATGTAGTCAAATGTCAAAGTAAAGGAGTTACTAAGATGGTGTCAGTTGCTTCATTAATGTAATATTTAAAGTTCAGTATAAAAAGGAATCAGAAAATGAATGTGCTGATTATCTGAGTAGAATTCCTGATGGAACACCTAAACATTTGCAACCTAAAAAAATATTTGTTGGTTCATTGTTGCCCATAATCATTCACATACACTGGAATCAAGCCCTAAATAAGAAGACTTATAAAGGAAACTACCTGTTACACAAAATTTTGACCACTACCAAGATGTAAGACAGTTGTGCGCTATGTTTTTGGGATGCTTGATTTATTTTAAAAAAATTATACCAAATTGCGCTCAATAAAATGTGCTAATGCCAGTGATCATTTCAAAAATTTTAATGTTTTATTCATGAAACTGGAAAGCCTAGACATATATTGTCTGACCAGGGCACACACTTCACAATCACTACTTAGCACCAAGGTCAGAAGAAGTTGGGTATTGTGTCTACAATTGTTTCTGTATGATACTCCCAATCCAACCCAGTTGAACACACCATGAAAACTTTGGGTACTATACTGTGAATTAATTGTCATGATTACCAGCAGAAGTGGTGAGACAAAATTCCACTTGCAGAATTGCTCATCAACAATACTGTGCATAACTACTGGTTTCACACCTTACGAAGCACTCCCACAGCAATGGCCAGAGTCAATAAATAATATCTAGCCCAAATTAATGCAGAATTACCAACAGAACAACTGGATTAAGAACATTTGAAATAGAGATCAACAAATTGATCAAATCAAGATTATTTAGAGCAGCTGAGATTCAGGAAAAAGACAAAATATTGTCTTAAATTCATAAATTCACTTGGATTTGAAGAAAACACATAGTATAACTTCTATTGGGACAAAGTGAAAATAAAAAAAAATTTGCTAACGTTTGACACATGACAGTCTTGTAACAGCCATACACAAAGAAAATTGGTATGGGTTAGAAGATATGCAGGGTATACATGTGTAAGGTGGATGAGCACCTGACCTCTATTATTTTATTGAATAATTATGTGTTTACATGGGTTACTACCTATCGTGGTGTGCTAATAATAGAGTTAAGACTACTGATAGTGTCAGTGAATTTTGCTTAAATTAGGATGATAAATGTGAGTTTAACCATTTTGTTTTAAAACTGCACATGAATCTGTTCATTTAGTGCTTTGCAGCATTTATTCTCCTTTTAGTACTGTGTGGTCGGAAGTTGCCTCTGATAGAGTTTGTTGTGAAGTTTATAGATTGTTGAAGATTATTCTTTTATTATAAGTATACTGTTATTTTAACGTTACAATAAATTCAACGGAGCCATATCGAGTTTGGTATCAAACAAATCAGTATTTAATCTCCTGAAGATTATCTAAATAACTTATTTAGTATGTGTTTTGCACCTGTTAGAGTTTATTAGTCTATACAGTATTTAAATTGCTGTGTCTGGGAGGAAGTGATGAGCATTAGCCTAGCCGACAGGCTGGCGCCAGCAAAGGGAATCTGGGCTGAAAGAAACACCACTAAATATGGTCACATCTGTGCTGATTGGCAGACGATGACTCTGGAATTTTTAGACTCTTGTGACGTCAACCAAATAGTACCCTGGTGGTAGGAACTGTTTCTTCATCTGCAAGGAATTTAGTTATTTATTAACATCATAAGGCTAAATATAGCATAATCACTCTTTTGGAAACCTATTGAATGAATTGACTATCTTAAATCAGTGTATTATCAGCATATAAGTGAAACGCAATGTAAAATTACTAGCTGTGTGATGGTGGAGTAATCTGTAAGGGTGGCTTGGCACTAGGGGAGCGTTTTGCCCTGGCTGAAAGTTGTTGGTAGTGACACGCCGGGGTAGCAAGGTGCGGTGCCAGAGGGCACGGAATTTTGGTTGCCCCGTGCTGTAAAGACTAGACAGGCATCTAATTAGCGAGATCGAAAGTGATTGGTGTGCTGCCTAGAGAAGTGAGGTACCGCAGCCTAGATTGGTACTGTCCAGTTTTGAAGAGCTTACCGGTTCTACCGCGAGTATTGAATACACTCTGTGAATGTAATTTCTCAAGGACCTCAGCTTGGGCTAAAACCTAACTTGTGTCAGCACGCAGCTCTCAAAATCTGGTTGTAAGCCGAATGTATGAAGGTGATGTACCTCACATGATCCTTTGTGATAAACAAACTGCAATAAACCGACCCGAGAATCTGAAACAAAGTGACTTGTGCTTTCAGCCACTCTTAATTTACCTAGTGATTACAAGTAGCTAATAACACTCTACAGGGCTATCCGGCAGCAAAAACCATACACATAAAATAAGTAAGACTGCATAAAGACCCATTACACTTGCAAGGAGGTTCTACATAACCCAGCCCCGAGTGTACCATTAACCTGACGCATAACAGTAATCATCGGTAACTTTTTTCCCCGCACACGGAAAGTGAAGATTAATTATTTATGAACTGTTAATGGACTGAAGTTCACTTTTGAAGATGAACTGTAATATAAATAGCACACCAACATTAGAACTTTTATGAAAGGAATCAATAGCTAACACCTGACATGTTTATTAACGGGTTATATAATGTTTCCAAAGGTGAAATATATGTTATTTTGTTATGAAATGTTGCATGTCTTTCATTGATATTATCATAAATACAATGCTGCCACCATAAGACACAATAGTTATTGTCAACAGTCAAGACTTCACAGCCAGAAAAATTGCTCTAGATTTCACTAAAGTTCAGTTTGAGAGGACAGTTTATATATGTGATTTATGATGTAATGCTTTGGATGCAAAATTCTAGAAAAAAAAGTTGCTAAGTAATCATTTACCACATCTTTAAGCCTGCTTATTCTATAACTTGTCAACTACAGTAATCTAAATACAGTTCAAAGGCAATGTTATTTATAATTTTACCACTCACTTGGAAGTCCTAAGACTTAACAATTATTTAATTCATGTAAAAAAATTTTGAGAAAGTAGAGAGAAGATAAATATGACACAAATGAAGAAGATAGGAGCAAAATAATAGCAATTATCTTTATTTCTCTGCCCATTTTCTCTTAGATGATTGTTATCATCCTCATTGTACTGGCTTACATAATTACTAATCTTCCGAATTATAAATTAATCCTTATTTCTTGCACAATTGACCCACCTTATTCTGTGGACTTCACACCTACCGTTTTCACCAACTGCGGTTGTAAAATGACAAAAAAACTTAATATAAATATAAACTGATTAAGAAATTGTACTATCCTTGGTGCACGTAGTTTATCATACAAACTACTAGCGCACCACTCGCCCCGTACATGATCAGCTAGTATTGTGTTGTCAGCCACAGTATCTGCTTCGTTACACAGTGTGCTACGTGTGTGCAGTAAGTGGTGGTAAGTGAGCGGCAGCAACAAGGAAGAGATGCTGTCTTGAATGTGTGCGCGACTGGCAGCCCGAGCGGCTGCGTTATTTCTCTCACATCCTACGTCCTTGTCACTCGTTCACCAAAACAAAATGATTTGATATCTCTCACAACGTCTGCTTTCCTCCTGTGCTGCCTGCCCGCAAACCACTTCCATGTAGAACAAATGTATTTAATTACATTGCCTGTTTACCTGCTTGCCACCCACCCGCTTCAATCCTGAGCATACATAAAAAAGCCTTGAAATACATGTACTGTATGTAGTTACACACCATTCCATGACCTGCAGTGTAATGTCATCTAAAAAGAAAGGCTGTAGTGATCCGTCAAAATTGAAGAGAGATAGCAAAGTTCGTAGTTTGGCGGACAAAATAAAAATTCTACATTTACTAAAAGTCAACCTGTCTTCTGCAGAAGTAGGCCGCAGATATGGAAAAATGAGTGTGGCATTCGTACATTATGAAATAAAGCAGATATAAGATCAAGTGTTACTACTGCATCAAAACATGTAAAACAAAATTGTGCAAAGTTAATTTTTGTGTAATCACTGGCGCTGTATTAACCCCTTACCTGGCTAACCTGAGTATACTCGGCCACCACTTAATGAACTATGTCAGCTAACCCGAGTTATCTCGAGCAGTTAAATAGTTGCGTTTCACAATTTTCTTAGCCGAGTTTGTTCGTTTCTTTCAACTAGTTCGGTCTTCGTACAACAGAATGCGCCGTTAATAAGCACCACAGTGTAAAGTTCATGTAGTTATTTTATTACATCACAGATAGCGCTCATGTACCACGGACGTCTTCGTACACTAAAGTGCCGGCAAACATTGAACAAAGAACCGAATGTGTGGACGCCTGCTCAACCTGTTTTTACTACTGTAAAATATTACTTTCCAAGTTTATTTTCATTAAATAATTGTAATTATTTTGTCATAAACATGAACAGATAACTTGTACAACTATACAAACTTTAGGCTTTGTAGGGAAAGAACTTTTTTACTAGCTTCTACGAAACGGGGAATAACCATGTCATGTGGAGCAAAAGGGGAACTCCTAATTTATACGAGTATCACACCACATCTATTTTGAATAACTTGGTTTTTGTTATGTGCTGAGATTGTAGCTCGTTTTCTTACGTTTTTCAAGTTGCGCGGCAAGTTCGTTTCTATATATTTAGCGAGTCGCGCGGCAAATATACTGTACTCAAAGCATTACAGTTTTTGCTAATACTGCTATTTATTTTCACAATCTGTTTTATTTGTAGTTGTGAAGGAAATGGACAGCGACGAAAGTTTGCCTGGTGATATAGATTTGGATCACTCGGGAAGTGAATTAGAGAGTGACCATTCTGACATTGATATAAGCAGTGAAAGTGACTCAGAAGATGATGTACCACTGTCAAATCTAGTTTGGCGGGAAATGTCTACAATTCCAGAGGAAATGCAGCCTGCCCCTGCTAGATTTCCTTTTTTGGGAAACCCTCAGCTCTCGTTTGATGTTGATGCTGGTATGTTACAATATTTTTATCTCTACTTCAGTGAAGATTTTGTCCAAACAATTTGTGATGAAACTAACAGGTACGCCGCTCAGCAACATAGCAAAGGTCAAATTAGTAATCCACCATGGTTTCCTGTGACAGTTGATGAATTGTATGTTTTTTTTGCACTTATTATGTTACAAAGCACTGTAACAAAACCAGAGGAATCGATGTACTGGTCAAAAAACCCTCTTCTTTCCACGCCCATTTTTCCCAACAAGTTTTTCTCACAAAAGATTTTTGCAACTAAAAAAGTACCTCCATTTTTCTGACAATGAAAATCATGACCCTCTCACTCATCCTAATCCCAAACTTTGTAAAATCTGGCCCGTAGTAAAACATCTGCAAGAAAAGTTTCAAGCTATGTACACCCCAGAAAGAGACATTTCTGTTGATGAAAGCCTTATGTTGTACAAAGGTAGGCTTGGGTGGATTCAGTACATACCTTTGAAACGTGCACGATTTGGAATAAAAACATTCATGTTGTGTGAAGCTAAGTCTGGCTATATTTGGTCATTTATTGTGTACACAGGTAAAGGTACGAAATTTTGTGTAGAGTACACAGAGTTGCCCATCTCATCACAAGTGGTTTTGACACTAATAAAACCACTACTGAACAAGGGGTATTGTCTGACAACTGACAATTTTTATACATCCCCACAGTTGGCAGATATATTGGTGGCCAACAAGACAGACACTTACGGGACGGTGAGTGTTTCTAGAAAAGAAATGCCTGCAGGACTGAAGAACCGAAAACTGAAGAAAGGGGAAATTGTGGCCTTCCGAAGAGGGAAAGTAACTGTGATGAAATGGTCAGACAAAAAAGAAATCTCTCTTTTATCAACAGTTCACAACTGTGTATTAAAGACTGTAAACACCAGAACCGGAGAGAAAGTAAAGCCTGTTGTCGTCGTGGACTACAATGGAACAATGGGTCGGGTTGATAAAGTCGATCAACATCTTGCAAGCTACCCATTGCCTCGCAAAAGAGGAAAAAAATTTTACACAAAATTTTTTTCCATTTGCTAGAGCAAGCTTTGTGGAACTCATACATATTGTACACAAAGGCAGGAGGATGCAAGAAACCACTTGGTTATAGACTAGAAGTGATTGAGAAGATGGTGGAGAAACATTACAAGGACAGTATGTCTCCAAGACGAGGACGTCCATCTGACACACTCAACCCCACTCGTCTGACGCCAATACCACCAACAGACAAAAAGAAAAATCTGACAAGACAATGTGGGATGTGTAGCAGCGTACGGGACTGTAAAGGGAAAAGGATAAGGCGTGAATCTAGGTACTACTGCCCACAGTGCAACGAGCCACTTTGTGTATCGCCATGCTTCAGAGTGTATCACACTACTACAAACATTTGAATTGATAATTTCAAGAAAAGTTCTTACTTTCAAGGGTCAATAATTATACTTTTTTTCATTGTCTTTTTGCATATATATTGTACATCTCTGAATGTGTTCATGCAAACTGACTGAGCATTCCATATTGCAACAAATTTATAACAGTGGTAATTTGACTTTTATTATTATTGTTTGTTGTTTTTATTAAAGTTTTAGGTCTATTTTCAATACTTGTAAGAGCCTATAAATATTGAGTGTCATATGTAACATAACACAACAGATTGAAATTTCTTAGGTAGTAATTTTTTTTTTTAATTTTTGAAAAGAATGATAACATTTTACATCATAAAAGGTGTATATATATATATATATATATACACTGTACTTTTAAAATGTTAAGATATACATTACAAACCATAAAAATTAATAATTAGTTGCCATAATTTTAAATAATCAAAATATATGGATGCTCGAGTATACTCAGGTAGGATATTACCATAGTTTTCAACACTTTGTTATGAAAAAAATATTGCTTTTAAAAATACTTATGAAGGTTTTCTGTATATTTTATAACACTACAAACAATATTATACAGTAAAAAAATTAGATATATTTTGAATATATTTTTATAAAATATTAGCCAGGGAAGGGGTTAAAAGGAAAACATCTAAAACTTAGTCCTTACTCACCATGTTCACAGTGGTGTAAAACTTTACATTAACATGTGTGAAAAAAAATTGTGCTAGTCTATTTTAATGTAATCAGTGGTTCCATATTAAAAATGAAACTGCTATTTACTCTAATTAAAGTTAAATATTTTATGTTTATATTAATAGTATTTTACTTTACTGAAATTAATGTGCACATCATAGAAGCAAGAAATGTTTACAGACAATTGCACAATATTCACACCTATACAGTCGTATTTCTACTTTTTCCATTGTTATTTTATATGTTTGGTTGACAAATATTAAGTAAGCATTACACACAAGAAATAGTGTTATCAAATGTCATTCTAACAATCCTTGTGGAAAAACTTCCTCTCCGGCCAGTGTACAACCTTGGCAACGAAGTGTGGAAAGAAAGCATTGCGCATCATGCCGTGCTGTTACGACGTCACCGGTGGTCGACTACCTGGCTTGCCATGCATTGTTGCCAGATCACTGTGGCTGCTGCTGTATCAAACGTGTGCTGAACTATACAAGTTACTTGCAATTTTTATGATATTTAAATGTTATAGGGCACTTCTTGAACACATTGGCTATCAGTACCGACACAAATATAACAGTATTTGAGATTAGTCGTAAAACCATTTTAAAAATTCCATATTGTTATTTATGTAGTTTATTAAGGTGTCCAGAATGTACACATTTTTGGCACATCCGTGGATTTCCTGGAACAAAATACCGCTGATAAGGCAGGGCAACTGTATGTTTGTTTGTCATCTGTTATTTCGTGGAATTGCGTTGATTAACTTTCTCCTGAAAGATAGTGATAATTGTATTGTCTTACACTATTTTTGAATGAAGGAGACTCAAATATTTTCAGTTCTTCTAAACAAAATTACTAACGCTACGAAAATCTGGAATATGGAGTAACTGCTTCAGATGAATATTTACTAATTTTGGCATTGAATAATAGTTGTGTTCAAATAAAAAAATTATTTAAAATATAAGTGATGAAATTAGGATGCAGTTTTATATACATACTTCAATTTAAATTAAGGGTCGAAAGTCTGACTACAATAATCAGTTGACAAGAATTTTATAAAAATTGGTTAAGGGTCTCCAAAGTAGCAATCTTTGTCACAAACTGTTATCATGAAAGATGAACTGAACTACCTTTGAATTCCAACAAACTATATAGTAGAGTGTATGCATAAACAGTACAAAATTTAGTGGAACCATTTAATTAAGTAGCCACAAACTTTCAAGAAGACTCTGGTTGAATCACCAAGTAGGAAAACACAGTATTTATATCCAGAGCGGTGATTCGAAGTTCATTCTGATAAACCAGAATTCCTTTTTCACGGCATAAAAAATTATGTCTTCTGCATTATTTCATGATAATTTTTTACTTCATTGGTACCTATTTGATTTGAATGTTTTATTTTAGAAGTGTACTAATATATTCTTGGTATGCATAAGTGTTTTAAATTAATTGTACTTTGTAAGCAATCTATATTCAATAATTTCATGTTGTGACGCGTCCTTGCGTCTGCTGTGTGTTTATGTGGTCTATTGCTGTTGTAGTCTACTGCAGTGGGTGTTGAGGTTATGTGAAGTTTGCGCGTGCTCCGGATAGCTCAGTTTGATTTACTTTCAGGGTTAACCAATCATCGTGATTTCACCAATAACAACTCACTTACTCAGTCAACTGTTGATTTATTTTTGTAACTTTGACAGATGT
>PNEQ01026797.1:0-15546 GCA_003012365.1 Medauroidea extradentata
TTATCTGCAATATTTTTGGTTTTTTAAAATGCATTTATATAATAATTTTTACATGTTTTCGTAAGTATTTGAATTTTCAGATAAAAATATAAATTCACATTTGTTTTTAAATTTATATCAACTTATTATAAGTTTTAACATATTTCTTTGTTTTGACCATAGTCACCCCTGGGACCATAGTCACCCCAGTTGACGGTATGTAATGGGTCAAGAAGTAGTACTGTTGATTTTGATTGAGTGTAACTGACAAAATTGAATTTTATCCGGAGGATTCTTAAGTTATTTCATAACAAAAGATGTAAGAGTGTTACGTGTGTATGAAGTATATTTTTCATAATTCTCGTTTTCTCATTATGCAACCTACGTCACAATACCTATAAGGATAGATTTTCGACTGAAAACTCCACTCAGAGGAGATTAGTATTTGAGAATTGATAAATTGCGCCTAATTTAAGTGACGTTTGGTTCAAGTTAGCATCACAAAGAAAAGTAGTTCACTTAGTGGGTTTGTACATTGTGCAATCAAATTGGTTTGTTATGTTATCACACATACACCAATTTGACCACACACTACGCTGCAGACACTGCAGTTCAAAATTCCACAGAGAAGTGGCAAGAAATAGCATTGCAACGAAGTGTAGTTACTTAGTGGGTTTATACTTTGTGCAATGAAAATAGTTTGTAATCACAAACCCAAAAGTATTAGAAATGACTTAACGTTGCCAAATGATTTAAAGTCGTTGTAATTCTGTAAAAGATTACTTTTTATAATTGCCAGCCTTTGTATTTGGAATTACATTTAACTGTAAGTAATGTATGTGATGTATCGTCCGTTGTGGTTTTGCATTTCAGATTCAAATATGTGGAGCAAAGTGCACACCATTTTTATGTGCTTTGTAACTGCAATAGTGTGAATCAATTGCCTATATCTTATGAACCCAAAAAAATACGTAATTTAAGGGCCTATTTTTTGACAGGGATGAGCACAATGAACATATAATATTAAAAGTTTTAATTATTTCAATCTCAGGAGTTACGTGTAATGGAGTTTTCTGATTGTTTCCATAGTTTTTTATACTTAACATTTTTTGAAGTTACATGTAGTCCTAATTTACATATAAAATGCTAATAAAGATATTAGACAATTGCCATAATTTTACCACTGTTACAAAACTGTGTCTAATTTTAGACTAGCTATTTCTTTGTGATATCCGTCAACATTTTATATGTGAGCGCTGTTTCATTGTGACGTGGTGAAGAAATTCATACCATGAGTTTCTGGTGCAGAGTTATACTTGTAACAAAAAACCAAAAATGCTCAGCATGTTAGTCCTGGTGTAATTATTTTAGGTAGCTAATTAATAACATTTTTGTAATTTTGGGATCTATGGAGAGAATCCAGAGGAATAGAACAGTGCATAAATTAGTGTGTCTGAGTACAGAAACCTGTATTATATAGACTCTGCAGGTATTTATTACTGTGTATTTAATGAATAAGTATAGTAAAAAGAAATTTTCTGGCTACCAGATTATTGATGTGAAACTTGGGCTGGCGTGTGTAAACAAAAATTCATTATATGTTGACATTGGTGTAAATATACAAACTGCCGGAAAATATAAACTAAACAGGGCTTTCAAGAGTGCTCACTTTATCCGAAACCGTCTATAGTAAGAATTTTTCCAGAGTAAATGAATTAACAATTTTCATAGGTTTTTTAATGATAATGTAGCAAAATTTTTTTGTAGCATGTTATTCAAAATTTTACTCTCTGTTTGTTTAAATTATTTTTTCTATTATTTATTTAGACAATGAAAATGTTTCAAACAGTAGACTCAACAAACTTTCTATTTCTCCCACTTTTGTAAACACTCAACTGTGCATACATGCTTACGCATACTCGTGTGTACACAGAAGGACAGACCAGGATACACAATAGATTACTCTGAGTAATTGATAATGGGCATTATTCCTATTTCTTTATCATTTTTATTTATAAATGCGTTTAATGAACAACTGTACCTTACTTTTTTTCTGTGATTCTGTGTAACTTCAGAAAAACTTAAATAAAATGAGCAGTCTGTTTTGTGCAGCAGAAACGTGAACAGCCATGTTGATGTCCTTGTGACGTCACAGTACGGTACATTTTAATATACGTAACACACAAACGACAGCAACATACATTCAAGTTGTGAAATTATGTTAAATAAAGCAGTTATGCGGTAAAATATAGTATGGCTTGAACTTCGAAGAGTATAAATGTGGATAGTAGTTTGTTTGCGCAGCAATAAAATGCAAGTAACTCATAAAATCTTAACTTTAGTACCATCTGATAAATCAAAGCGTACTGCATGGTTTAAGCTTCAAGAAGAAGCCTAATAGTCTGACAAAAATACATTTTACGTATGTGATGCTGTATTGTGTACAACATGACACGGTTAGCATAAAATAAATAAGTTCTTTAAGTTAAAAGTTCCAGTCAATAGCTTGCAGTTTGTGACAAAATCCTTGCACAGAGAATGTCGTGTAGAGTATTATGGAGATTGATGTACAGACTGTTGTGGGTACGTACGGAGTACTGTGAAGACTGACATACAGAGTGGTGCGGAGGCAGGCGAACATCGTACTGCATTGACTTGGCGCGCAGAGTGATGCATTGACTTGATGCGCTTGTCGCAGTGGAAAACCCCCATTGTGTATTCTACTTTATAAAGAAATTTAAGTATATATGACAATTACATCATTATTAGTACAAAAAAATTACTACAGAGAGAGAAAATCTTGAAAAGGTTAGCAGTTGTTACTGTGTACCATTCTAAAATTTCCAGAACAAGAAATGTGTTGAATTTGTGAATTTGACTAGGTTTTTGGTGGCTGTCACTATAATTGTAAATGCAGCTCCTAATGTAGCTTTAGTGTTGTCAGGATTTTTTTTACATTAAGAAATGTGTTTTGTTACGTGGTTAATTCCAATGACAGAAATGTGCATTATTTTCTATTACAGTTTTAAGGGAAGATGTTTGTTTAGGTTCATTTGTTTATTGTTGTGAACAACCCACTATATAGAATCCATGTAAATTATAAGTTATGCTTTTCAAAACATATGAGTAGTAATATAGGCATACTATAGTGTGTAGGGAAGTATATAGGGAAAAATATTAATTATTGGGAGATACTAGGTCAGAATGATATTCTAGAATTTATGGTAATTATTATTTATTGCATTGACAAGCTTGCCTTTTTTATATGTAATTACCTTGTAAGTATTAAGCCTGTAATGCATTCAATGTTATTTATACTTTTATAAATTTTTTGTAAATAAATTATAATATATTTATTTACTGTGTAACCTCTATAGAATTATATGTGCATGTGTTTCTGGATGTGTTTGTGTCTGCATGTGTGTCTGGGCGTGTGTACATATATAGCAAATATTGAGTCGTACTTAATATAATTCTCTGGAAGTGTCCTTAAATCTTCTGTTATTGACAAATTATATTTTGGTGGGAGTTTTTTTAGACAGTGCTAACAACATTACTGATTACAAGTAGTATTTAAGATAGTTTTTTTTTTTTTTTCCTTTTAAAGTTTAAATTTTTTATTTTTAAAATGACTGTAACGATACACAAATTTATTTCGTGATTAGCAAGATATAAACAGATATTTTACAGCCAAGAAGGAATATCTGTGAGACAGTTATGTAGCAAATGCAGCTAAGAGAGAACACCAGTATTTTATACGTTCAGGAAATTTCTTCTAAAAACCTGAAAAGCAGAATAATTTTATATACCAAGAAATCTATATACTGGACGAATTTTCCTAACATGCGTTGTTTAGAAACATGTACGTATAAAATCACGTAAACATTTTTAGTATAAATTTTTAAAATAGGCCATGGAAATAATCCTGTGATCCAATAGATGATAATCCAGAATCATAATTCCTCGATTCTATAGTTGGTATCCCCCAATTTGATATATATATGTATATATATATATATATATATATATATAATAAATCCGGCAAAATTTTCAGTAAAAATTCAAGTAATGCGAAATGTGGCTGTTGAAGAACATTCATAATATGGTTAATACATATTTTACAAAAATGTTTTGCAATGAATTGAGGGAAATTAGGTTACCATACTTAGTTATTTCTCTATTCAGTATCCATTTTAAGTAGTTACAAAAAAAGGTTTTTTTTTATAGAAATATTATATCCTTGTTGTTTACCAATCTAATTTAAAGCGATAAAATCTTTCATTGAATGAAATAATAGAATTTGAAAAAAGATTAGTTCCAAAAACTTTTCCTTTTAAAGGAAATGAATGAAGGGCCTGGCTCAGTAGCTCCCTCCTCTAATTTTACCAATGGTTTACTGTGCTTCACTTTCATAATATTGTGATAAGGTATCTTTATTGCAAGTTTATTTATGAATATCCTAAACTAAGAAAGGAAAGAACTCTTTTAATCTCTTCTAATCCATCTGATGTAAAGCTGGGTAAAATTAGCAAAAAATAATTTTTAAATGTATTTTACATACCAATTTTCGGTGTAAATCACAACCACTGCAGATACGACATCGCAACAGACTGCAAACATCAAGCTACAATAAGTATTTGATAGTAGGCCTAAGTATTTTCATGAGAATTTCGGAGTAATTATTTTCTCATGTCGCGTCAACTATTATGGCAACAATGTAACTGCTTTGGTTGATTTATTTCGTTTTCTTAACTTCATTAGTTAAGACACATGATTTCAGTGAAAATATTTCCATGACTTCGCCAGTTTTGAGAGGCGATTTTGTTTTGTTTTGTATATTTTGTATCTCATTTCGTCATAATTTTCGCAAATTTTTGACATGGAAACAAATATTTTGGCAATAAGGAACGCGTATAAAGTATCTTCCTTTAGTTAGATATTTAAAGAAAATTATCTTCATAAAAATCTGTTGGTTGAATGATTGAAGATACACACAATTATTAAGATTGGTGATTTATCTTAGCCTATGAAATACACAAACCACACGTAGATTACAAGTTAGTAAACATTCACCAAATAATAATATTAATAGTAATATAAATAATAATAGTAATAATGTCATTATTAGCATTATTCCGGCTATAAAAGCAGACATTAAGTTAACAAAAAATTCTGCAATTAGGTTATCTCGACTTTCTGTTGTTTTGCAGTATAAATAACAATTTAACATTCCGTGTAAATTTTATTTGTCATAATTTTTAAGAAATAGTATTGGCTGTGTTAATAATTTGGTAATGTGATACAACACTCAATATAGAATTAATAACTTTGTGTAACGTAAATACCTTTTTATCGACTATAAAACGTGAACAATAATATGTATTAACATTAACCTTGGATGTTTTAATTCGTGTTTTGCTCCTGTACTTCCTATTATTAACTTCATAGAATTTACTTATAACTTTTTTTTTGGCCACTGGTGAAATTTATATGCTAGACTATGTCAATTGTATCTTGTTTATGCGCGATGCATGAAGAAAATTTGTCTGTATCTTTTCCCTGAGATATGTGTTCTGTAAATTTTTACGTCATGTCATTATAAACATGAAATTCTTTGTTAGTAATTAATTTTTCTGTATTAACACATGTAATATTAATTTTATCACTTTGTAGAATGAAGAAAAATAAATGGGCTGCATGCATTGTAAGGATGAATAGACATGTTGAGTTACTTCTACTTGGACTGTCAAAATTCACTTTTGCTTTCGAAAATCAATATTGTTGATTCGTGTATAATTGGTATCTCAAATCAAAAAATTTTTCAATAGGATCGGTTACAAATTGGCAATTGTTTAGTTATTTTACACAGTGTATATATTTTGGGATTTCAAACAGAGATAGGGAATTTTAGAAAATTTCATCGCAAAAAATTGGTTCCATTAGGTATTTACAAAAAGCAAGCAGCCAGAGTAAGGTAGGATTCATGTTCGATGTAGACTACTTTAACAGAGAATGTTTTGCTACCTTTGGAAAAGTTATATATATATATACACACACACACACATGGTGAAGACATGTACACATGCATGAATTTATAAGCACATGAGAAATTTCATGCACATTCTACTTGGTAAACCCAAATTTTTATTAATATATACATATTACTGCTTATTTATGTGCACACGACACAGACACACTTTATTTACATCATAGGCAGACACCAAAGTCACTTGGTTAGCCCAGGTAGAGTAAAATTTAATGTCGAGGCGTTTAAAGTAGCGATCACAATGAATGCTAATTACATCCATAATAAAGAACCAAGCCTAAATACGTTTGATCACAACATGAATAAACTTTGGTTATTTAGCAAACTTAACCCTTTCAGGGCCAGCTTTCTTCGTGGTACACAGGTAAAAAATGCCATCATATTTTTTCAGAAATTTTGCAATTATTTATTAAAAATTAAATTACTCAATATGAATCAAAGTTATCACATTAGAAAAAATTCTACCAATTTAGAGGGTCCCTTAATCCATTGCAATTGTAAACATCCTTTTTTTTTTTCTAGAAAAATATATTTTGAAAATAAAATCCTGTAAATTACATTTAAAAAAATATAAAGTCGATATATTGGCCTCTGGCGTTTTTCGCACAGGCAATGAATGCTGATATTTTGGATCTTGGCACTAAAATTGTTAATCGTGTAGTTGAGGTTACTGTTTGTATTGTAAATGCCTGTGTTGAGAAGTCTTTAGGTTGAATCTAGTGTCGACACATTGATCGATAAAAGTCTAAACGAAGTAATGGACACGTAGTTTTCGATATGTAGCAGACGAAACACTTGTCTATTAGTTTTTCTGTAGAGGCTTGAGTAAGTTAGGTGCATAGTTTTACTAATAAAACCAAAAATTAAAATGGTTTTTATTTTCACGAATTAAAATATATTTTGTTGTGTATCTAAAACTCAACAAAGAAAACAGAAATGTGTGTACAAAATCACATTTTTGTTGCAGGTGTGGATAGATTGTATCGCAAAATGTCTGTGTGATACCGCTAGAAATATACGCTGATGTGAAGTGTTATTTAAATATGTTTCCAGGGAATTATATAGAGATTTCTAGTTCATATGTAGTAGCTTCCAAGAAGAGTGCTAAATAAGAGTAGAGTTTTGTGTTATAATTATGAATATTGCGTAAATCTTCCGATGAAATTAATGTTGCTATTACAGTATTTCATTGTGAGCAAAATTAGTTTTGTCATCGTGTGCAAACTATGAGGATAAATTAATTATTCATGTGTTTGGATTTGAATATCTAATACTTCTTCTCATTAACTTGGATATGTAAAATTCAAAGGCTGTGTTTCATAAGGAGTAAAAAGTAGACCTTTTAACTGTAAACAATAAAGTGCTCTCATTGAAACAGTATTTTGTCTTATAGTTAGGATGTTTTTACTGCAGTAAAATAGTAAAATATTTTAGTATTAAATTCTGTTACGTTTCCTCATGTTCTTTACTGACCAGGAAAGTTAATGTGACGTACGGTGGAAATTAGTCTGTCTTCAGTTGGCTACTTAGTTTTTGCATCTATTCAGCAGGTTCGTGAGTTTTTGTGTCTTTACTTAGCAGGTTCATGTGCAGACATTTCTGTTTTTAATCTGTATGTACTTAAGGGTGCCGCCTACCCGCGCGTGAGGGGCTCAAAAGTGACGAAGCAGTAAGGTCGACCTTGAAGCGTGCATCAAATGCCGCGTTGCCTCAATGAGCCAAGCGCTGAACTAGCGTGCAAGCTTCTCGCCGAATGGTTTTTACTATGTGGCATTAAGCGGTGACCATATAATTTTATTGGTGGAATGTCTGCAACGAAGTTCATTGCAGGTCGCAACCCAACCTTAGTTTTACATGCATCTGGTTAGTACATTTTGAAGTAAGGGTGTCTAAAAAGGCCATTTTTAGCCATGTTGGAGGGCTTAGAAACAGTGTTTTTAATGAGCGTGGCATCTTAACAGTGAGGTTTCGACCTTGTCTGAAGTTTGTTTTCTTTTTGTACGTTGGCACAATGGGTACACGTGGAATATTTTCGTAGAAAAAACCTGTTTACGAACACACTGCAACATATTTGAAACATGAGGTAAGCGGCCGCCTTAAGTTACAGGTTCAGATTCAGGTTGTGTTATGCAAAGTTATTGTTTCATTACTATTTTGTTGACTTTGCTTGTCATAATAAAATTTCACAAAGATACACATAGTTATCTGCTAAGGGGTGTGAGATTCTGTACATTATAGTTTGGAGTCGGTTGAAAATACAGCAGAACCTTTATTATCCACAACAATGCCAGGGGCGAGTGAGTCAGATAATCAAAAATTTTACTTAGTCGAGTTATTTCTTCGTTAATGGTCTTTAGCTACGACAGCCATCTGCTAACAGTAGGCTGCTTGTTGGTACTCTTTGACAATTGCTTATTTTATATTCTGGCATCTCAGGACGTGGCATGTAGCACTGTTTGAAAGTAAAAACTGCACATTTACCAGCTATATTTGTATATTTATTTTCAGGTGTGCAGTATGTTTACGTTTATTATTTACATACGCTGAAACAAGAATTAAAATCTAAAAGTGAATTAATACGTATTTATTTAACACACTTTTATACTCATTTAAAGAACTTAAGAAATCTCTATTGTTAACGCTTTTGAAAATGTTTTGAGAAAAAAATCACTATTATAAAGTTTCCTATAGTTGCATAAGAAGTCTTACTTTTTTTTGCTGCTATTTATTTTTTGTTTAGCCTTACTTTCTTGAAAGTAAGGATATCTGAGAACTCGCTATCTTCTTCCTACTCCATAATCAACAGCAGTGTGTTTATGCAGATTCTAATACAGTTTGCAGATTATCACAGTTAATAGGTATCAGGTCCTCCCCTTCATCCTCTTCGCTGGAATAGTCACTGACGGCAGCACAAGATGTGTGTGAACCGACAATGTCATCTCTTTTTGTAATTTCGTAGCCAGGAAGCAAGATGTCAGTTTGCAACCATTCTTTAATGTTTTGTTCAACATGAGCAAATTGTTCATGGTTTTTCAGCGTTGAATGGACTCGACAAAGTTTTCTTTCTCAGTGACTTCCTTTTCAAAGTCATTGAATTGTCTGCCAAAGCAAAATGTCATGATATAACTTCCTCGATGGTCTGACTATGTTTATTTTTGTGACCATGCCCCATGCCTTATCAAGAAGGTAAATTGCTTCTTTAAGATTAATTTTTTTCCTCCAACTCAAATGTCCCTGGCTGTTTTTAAAGTGTTACAATTACACCTTGGTTCATTGGCTGAATAAGTGCTGTCACATTTGGAGGAAAATTTTATACAAAAGTTTTTCCCTCTGTTGGTTTTCATTTTTTGTGTAGATGCGATGGTGCATCATCTATAAAAAGCATTGCTTTGATCGACAAACCTCTTGACATAAAAAATTTGGAAACATGTGGCACAAATTATGAATGGAACAACAATTAAAAAATATCTTGGTTCATCCAAGCAGATTTACTGTGGTAATTATCCACTGGAAAATGTTGCATTTCCATGCCTTAAAAGATCATGCTGTTTTGCTTTTCTCACAAAGAATAATGTGTTTTGCATTATTCACACAGAATAATTCAAGCTTGTCTTCTCCAGTTGCACTAAATTTGTGGCCAGGCGCCAAAATTTCTCCTGATGCTGCAAGTGTTTTGCTTCGTAGGCACTTTCAATTCAAACCACTCTTGTCGGCATTGTACACTTGGTCCGGAACTAAGCTGTAATTGTGCCTATCTATGATGCTCTGGAATTCTTCTTTAAATGCACTTTCACTTTCAGTATCGCCGCTAAGTTTATTGTTTCTAAAAACTGTTCCTTTATGCCATGTCAATCCTTAAATCAGGTTAACCAGCTTCGCGATGCACTAAATTCTTCAGTCAGACCTTGTGAAAATTCTGGGCCTGCAATGATGAATTTACGCCACTTACTAGCACACTGTCTGTTCTTTTTTTGCTGAAACCATTCAAACAAACAAGTGTCCAGTATGGTAAATGTGGATTCTTTCAGTGTTGAGTTTGTTTAATCTGCTGGAACAGTCTTAGTGTGAAGCAAATAGAAGGATTTTTTTTGTGGTTTTTTGCTATGTAGATCACTGTGTTCCCAACTTTAAATTCATTTGCAAGTTTTGCAATCATTTCCCCGCTCTAAAATCTTTCTATTATTTTTATTTTACTGTCAATCATCAGTACCACTCACTTTCTTTTCTGTTAATTTGCTGATACATTGAACTGTTATAATCAACACTGTTTAGTAAACTATTGTACAGTATTAAGCATCAGAATGTAAGAACTGTGGAACACACAAATCAAAGAATATTAGTGTAAATGTGTAAACCCCCTGCCGGGTCACTTCTCGTTGGAGTCTGATCTGCTCTCACAAACATGGGCCCGTGCACAGAAGTATAATCTCTTCACATAACGACCATTCCCAAGATAATTTCTTTTTATTAACTATGCATATTTAAAACATGTATGTGGTTCGACACAACATTTTATCTGTGCAGACAGCTCTACTAATTTTGTTAACAAACATAGTGTTTGCAAAGTATTTTTACAATTATTGAAAGCATTTTTCTTTACTTACAAAAATTGGTTAAATGAATATAAATTACTGTATTTTATGCATTGAAATTTTTTTAAGCATCGTAGACTGAGTTGGTCGTACATGAAAAATAGGTCTATAATACTTGGATCGAAGTGTCTTGCTTCAATATGCTGCTTGGATACCAATAAATTGCAATATGCTTTGTGTGGTATGCAGTGTTTGTGTGTGTGTTAAAAATTTAAAAATGTTACCTTAAGACTGTAATAGTAACAACCCAATATTTTATGCACAGTTCTGTTATTAATTTTAGTTACGTTATGTGATCAAAATAACCTAGAATGTTACCAGTATTCAGAGATGATTCTGCAGATTTCTTGCCAGTCATTTGATGGAAATAGCTCTTTCGCCCAAGTCCCCAATTTAAATTTTAAATAGTTTGGAATGATTGCGGTTGTAATGTTTATGTTGGAGTGCTGATTAATCAAATTAGCTGTGTGTATAGGTCATGATTTCAGAAAATTTGTATTAAATATATTTTATGAATTTTAAAGTGTAATTTTTTAGTTGTGTGTATTGCTGGTTTAAATTGGATGTTAAGTTTACATGGTATGTTAAAAAAACATATCTAACAAACTTGTACATTTTTAGATAAAGCAAAATAAATTTCTAGAAAGTACTAATGGTGTTTTGTGTAACAATTAGAATTTATCTCTTCCTTCCAGGTTCCCAAAAGAAAATTCCATGTGTATTATTGGCAAGTCAGATGGGAAGTGCCTCACTGGTGTCAGTGAGATAATAAGTGAATATTTAGTTCCTTGTTCATCACCAGCATTTATTTCTTCAGTCCAGACTAATAAAATTTTGTCTACAGGATCTGCAAGTCATATGTCAGTTTATTCAAAGACTGCAGTTTCTCAGTTTTATGTTTGCAACATTTGCAATAAGAAGTATTTAAAAAAGTCTAATTTGAACTACCATAAAATAACCCACAGTGAATACAGACCTTTTTCATGTCCTGTATGTAAGAAGACATTCAAAAGAAAATTTGAAGTAAAGAGCCATTCTGTGATTCATGCTGGGGTATTCAAATTTTCTTGCGATTTGTGCAATTATGTATGCAATCGTAAAGGAAATTTAGAGTCCCATAAGAAAAGACATTTCAGGCAATATAACCATATCTGCGATATTTGCGGTAAAGGATTCTACACAAATTTTGCCTTACAAGGACACAAAAGAGTTCATGTTGGTCAGAAGCCATTCTTATGCGACCTGTGTGGCGAGGAATTTGCTTACAAGTCAGTCATGATGAAGCATAGACTAAAACACAACCCCTCAACAAAGTCTCAGCAGCATGAGTGTGGTGACTGCGGTAAGAGTTTTGCATGCAAGAGGAGTTTACTGAGTCACGTCAGGCACCATATGGGTGAGCGCCCCCAGTTTGTGTGCAACTTCTGTGGCAAGGCTGTCTCGACGTGTGACTCCCTTAAAACTCACTTGCGCATACACACTGGCGAGAAGCCCCTCTCTTGTGATATGTGTGACAAAGCCTTCAGCCACATGAAGTACTTGAAAGTTCACAGACGTATTCACACTGGCGAGAAACCATACGTGTGCGATGTATGCGACAAGTCTTTCACACAAGCTACAAGTTTACGGATACACAAAAAGTCTCACTGAAAACCGTGTTTAGTCTGTTTAAAGACATTTGCTTATAAACCTCTTGTACAGATGCAGAAACAGTCTTTACTGTAACCGTCAGACATCTGTGCGAGTCTGAGCATGGGGAAGTGTGATAAGTACCGCAAGGGAGGAAAAGAAGCACGCGCAGGTTTGGCTATGCTGTCAGTTGATTCTCAAACATAACCTATGATGGACTTAGTTGTGTGCAAGACGCTGGTGGGTAAAGAATAGTCAAAGTAGTATGGGAAGGTTATCCATAGCAGTGAACACGTGATTACTGTTGTCTCAGAGTCCCTGGTCCACAAAGATACAAATAATACGAGGTCGATAGCACGTGGTCACCACACAAGATCTAGCGTACAGACAGTACACATTCTTCTGTTAGGTGTTGTAATGTTGCGGCTAAGAAAGTTACTTTTTGATCCATTTTGAAGGACAATTGCAGTCTGTATCATTAAATGAAGTACATATCTTGAGAATGTGCTTTTTGCTACGCATCTGTTCACTTGTGGAAATATTGCTAACATGGCTTGGAGCTTACTTCAGTAAGTTTTAAGTACTTCACACATTAAAGGCATGCAATGCAGTGTAATGCAATTGGTGCAGCTGCAGGAACATATTGTTGGCTCTCACAATATTGGTCATTCTTGTTCAACTAAACACTTACTAAAGCAGTGCCTGTTAAAGGTAAAGTAATTTAGTTTGTGTCCATTAATAGCACATTAACACATTGCTATGCATCCATTAATAGCACATAAACACATTGCCACAAACTTTTTCTTCTAGTTGTGTTAATTATTTCTCAGACAGCACATTCACGTTAAAAGATTCTGTGTAACTTAATTTGAAGTCATTTGCCACCAAGTTTAATACTGTACCAGTATAACAAGAAGAGCGAGTCTGATGCTGAGAATAAACTCTTTTAAGAATCGCACATGCATTGTTTGTAAAAAGTCACAGTCATTTTTCGATTAGATGGCAGCAAGACGACGTAGATGTATCTAACCAGAGTATCGCGACACACTCGCAGTTGCCCTGACTCCAGAATGAAATAAGCTAGGCTACATCAAATGTCAATGCATATAAGCTTAACACATTTGTACTTATCTTCCAATGGCTGTCTTCTGTCACTATAAACCATACACATTTTTAAACAAAGTAATTCTACTATGCTTTCATTGTTTAAAAATTGTAAGTTGTATTTTATGAGGTAATTATTGAGAAGGTGAATATGCAACCAAATTACTTTTGCACATAAAATAAAGAAATTTAAAATTAAAATTTGTGAACTGTTTTTTATTTATTTTTTTAATTTATTACTATTGTCGTTATTTGATTAATCAGAGAGAAAACAGTTTATTTTACAATGATCTGTTGTTGCCTCTAAACACAGAAAGTAATCCTCTGCAAATGTTTTCTCTCTTTATGTAATTTAAAATCAGTGTGCAAATTATTTCCAATGCAACTATGCTTCCAGGTACAAACTATAAACAAACTCGTAACAGCACATGCATCATGTTAACAAACTCTCCAACACAAATTGTCGCATGTGCGTTGGTAGCCGTCATCTATAGAAAAACATTTGGTGTGCAATTTTGTTCCGTAGTGTATTTGCTGTTGAGCCCGAATAATGAATGTCTTTAGGTCCTTGCATATTCAGCCAGGCTGTTCTGTTGTGTTTCTACAGGCCTGTATGTGACGAGCGGCAGCCTTGATAGTAAGAGGGGGCTTGAATGAACAGACATGTGCTGGTTACAGTACTTGTTGTAAACGTTATAGTTGTATCTGCTCTTTATACGATAGAGATGTTAAACTAGCGTAAAAATGTTGAAATATTAACCAAGTGTCTTGTTGCAAATTGGTTAGTTTTCCAACTTTATAGCATCAGTTGGTTGCACATCTCTATCTTGGGTATGTGTTGATATACATTATTTTTGTAAAAACTCTGGGGTTTGAAATAGTCACAGTAAATTTGGGTATTGAACAAACACTTTTTTACTAAGGTAATTTAGGGGAACAAGTAGTGTGTTAAAGTGAAAGTTGCCCGAGAGACCGCAACATCAGAAGATAGTGAATGGAATTCGAGCAACCTGTGTGTGTAATCCATAAATGTCATTAGCTGGCCACAATTTTAAGTTGAAAATTCAAAGGTAATTGTTTGCAAATTGTCCAGAAAAGGTTGTAAGTTACAGCTTTTGCTTGGACAGAAACAAAATTAGTTTTAACCAGAGAAGTCCTCTTTTTACAACAAGAGGGAGCTTGAATCCATTACAATAATCTGTTCCAAGCTGCGTTATACTAGAAATTTCTAAATGGGTGGATTTGTAGATGTAGGCTGATTGCATGGCAGTTGCTGGGTCTTGAAATAACTCCCCCTTGGATTTATTTCTGTGGAGATATGTCACAAACATGGTGTGCACAGAGAAGATATGTGAATTTGATAACCTGCTTCAACAGATTATTGTTGCAATCACAGCCATTGATTTAACTTGACGTGCTGGGACGCATGGAGGACATCACATATAGTTTAGACATGTATATATCTAGAATCACATCAAAGTGTATTCTACACAACATAAACTTGTACGGCCACCTACTTTTTACAGATTGTTGTTTTCAGTTATTCTTATATTTTTCTTGTTTTTAAATTGTTTTGTGTTACCCTGGAGTTCTTTTATAATCATCCTTCAAATAAAGATTTTAATTGGGAAAGACTTTTCAAAGTACACAGCAACTTTCTACCAATACCAGCTTTTCAGATGAATTGTCTACATTTACAGTCTTTCATGCAGTAAATAGTATTGTAGAACACCTTGCGTTCTTTGCACACTATTTGTCTTTTTAATATTCAGTATTGGTTGTAAGTATTAGTAATAGAGTATATTATATTCTAGCAAATGTCAACAGTTCAAATAAAATTGGCATATTAAAGTGTGCAAAATTGATGTACAGTAGAACCCCGATTTAACGAAATGCCATGGGACCTGAAAATGTTAACTTTAAATTGATGTTTCGTTAAATCCGACTTAGCCCCCCCCCCCCCCCCCCCCAATCAACAAAAAATGGTTACATCCTCGGGCATGTTTCGTCGGAATTTAAGGTAATTTAAAAAAAAGTATATTGGCTCAAAACAATAACAAAACACATTTAATGTCAACAGGTAAGGCACAACCGTGAAAAGGTAAAAAAATCTACGAAAAAACTTCAAAAACTTTCTGTGCAACGCTCGGCGAGCGTGCGCATGGTGAGTTAGGCCGTCCTTGCGCGCGCCATCAA